>VDFB02385821.1:0-65630 GCA_007258455.2 Sequoia sempervirens
GATGTTGGGAGAGATTCTTTCCATGACATTATGGGCCTTGATTAAACCATCTTTGCAAAGGGCCTAATTGAGTTAGATCACTACAAGCTCATTGTGTCACCATTTTGCTTGGTCATTGCAACTATTATTTCAGGTCTTGTTGCACCAGATTAGCGGGGCCAGTATTTTAGTCTAGGATGGGGTCTCACCTAGCAATTTATGGTCAGATGGAGAGTATTATTTCCATGGGGACTAGTACTGTTGGCCTCTCTATATCGAGATTTACAGGAGTTTGCATACTGCAATGGTAGGTCCATTAGGGCCGAGGTCACACTCCTCCATATCTGGGCCTGGGAGCACATTCCAGTGCTCCGTTCGAGAGTGATAACAGTTGATATGGAGCTAGATGACCCAGTTGTTTGCAGATATAGAGGCAGACTCTCTTTTACTCACATGAGACAACACGAAATCCCTCACTGGAGGAGGGTTATTGATGATATGATAGCCATCACATCGTGGTCATACCTTGGATGAACAACATGGTACGATGACACCCAATAGCTATTTTTTGCAAGACAGGATAAACTAATGCAGGGCTGAGAGAACACCATGATCGAGAGGTACCTGCCTGGCTAAGTTTAGAGATAGTTTGGTGAGCTATAGGATAGACCCAATGACTAGTACATTGCCATATTTGTGTGTACTACAAGGGAGACCTCATGGGCCCACTACATTCCATCCTAGGAGGCCGTTGATTCTTTCAAAGAGATGGTGGCTAGGTCATGGCCTTATGATTAGGGCCAAGTAGAGGTAGGGACTACCTAGGCCTACAGAGACTAGTTTAGGCTACCCCTCTGATTTACAGTGTCAGGGACACCATCAACACGACGGAGAGCCAGGGGCAAAGGGGTAGGAGGAGGTTGGGTCCAAGGAGGTCACAAATATGGAGATGGGCAAGGAGATGGGGGTCAAGGCAGAGGAAGGTCACACTAACAGCTTGATCAGGATAGAGCACAAAAGTATCAGCTGAGGCAGGATCAAGACCAGGGCAGGCAGGAAAAGTAGGTGGATCAAGACTAGGGTAGGTAGGTGGATCAGCCACCTAAGAGAGATTAGGGACCTCCACCGCAACCGCCACCACCACCTCCAGTTGATTAGGCATAGGTCTAAGGGCTACAGGGTCAGATTGCTACTTTGACAATAGAGAGGGACCAACATACAAAAGAGTGGGATCACGCTGTCTAGTAGAGATAGCCTGAAGAGCTCAGGGAAGCATAGGAGATGGCCCACAGACCATAGCTCAAGAGCATGGCTACATCCTCCTCCCTTAGTTCAATTTCATTACAAGCATATAGGGAGGCAGTCCAAGAGGTTGATTATTATATAGTACATTATGATCAGGTGGTGCATCATGATGAGCCTATTTTTTGGTCCAATTTTGGGTAGAATCTATAGTTTATTTGTTGGTAGTTATCATGGACTTTGATGTTAAACATTCATATTTTCATAATGTTTCCCTCAAACCATAGGCAATGGGCTTAATCCTATCTCTACAAGTTTTAATGACATTGACATATTATGTGGATTATCTATATTCATTTTGCATGTTGTTAATGAATGTTCCTTAAGGTGGTTATAGAAATGCAATTATTGTGCATACTGGCATTGCCATACATATTTAATTTAAAGATGCTAATTTGAGGAAGGCGCCACCAGCTGGGAATGCACCATAATGTCCAGCAAAGGAATCGCTTAACGTCAAAGGACATCAATGGTAGAAGATTCCTCATGCAACCAAATGTAACCACCTTGTAGTGGACTTTAATGACTGAGCAAACATGGGTGTTACTATTGTGCTAAATCTATGTTTGGACCTACATGTCTGACCAGATTCTATGCACATGTAACCGCCGCCACTCCACTTTCTCTATTTTTCGTAAATGGCATCCTCCCAGTCGTGGAGTTGACTACCTTGTCTAGTTAATAGTATAAATAAATATTTGATGCTCCTTCCCCAAGAGGTTGCACAATTTGATATTGTACTTGCACTCTCAAGTTTTGAGTGATACAAATACATTACTCTTTTGTACTCATGATTTACAGTGAATAAAATAAAGTTCTGAGTTTGAGCATCTGAGTTCTCATTAATTTTAGAGGATACTTATCCAAGGGGGCCCACTTGGTGAGTAATCTATATTCTTAGTTTCGTATTAGCCTAGTATTACTTGTTTAGTAATTACTTAGAAATTTGGCACTGACTATTCCTGTAGCCACTAGAATTTCATTATGTGACTATTCCTGTAGACAGAGTAGTGCCCTATCCTTTTTCTCATATTTTCATTTCTATTATGCATTTTAGTTGGATACAGTTGTCGATTGATTATTGGTATTTATGGTATTCCCTTCTAAGAAATTTACTTATAGTATTGTGAGTTTCTTAGCTGTAGAATGAAATGGCTACTTTGAGGTCCTAGTACACATACTGTGTCGACCCATTCCAAATTCACATCCCTAGGATGACAAGTTAAATGCACCTTCATGATGATTGAAATAGCTATTAAGGTTAGATTTCCAATCTCTAAATCATGGCTATAAGGGCCTAGTTATTAAATCATTGTAGGAGGCCCACATTTTTGGCATCATTGTCAGGGATGGTGTCAAACTAGGGAATCTTTTGGAGTCATTCATAGTTTTTCTTGTTGTAATGTTTCTGGAAGTTGTTCTTAGTATACTCCTCCTTTAGGAAGTAATGACCCCCCTTATTCTTTACCAATTTTTGTGAGAGCTGGCTGATAGTGAGTGATATTGCATGCATATAGGAAGGAGAAGGGATGCTTATGGGAGATTCCTTCCTAACAATCCTAATCCATTCCAGCTAGTTGAATATCAAAACCTACCAAGGGAAGAAGAAGAAAATCCACACCCCTTTGTTGATGCATTTCCTAATCTGACTAGCTCTGAAGTCTCCTCTGAAGATCAAAATTAGCTTCAGAACCCCTTCGCTTTAGAACTACATCAAGCAGGAATGGTGATGAAAATAGGAATAGACCTAACCAACCAGCTTTTCCTTTCCCCATTGCCCATTAGAATGAAGTTGACAACATCAAGAACATTCCTGCTTCAACACTTCCCAAGTTTTATGGACTTGTCACAAAAGATCCTGATACCTTTTTATTTGAGTTTGACATACTTTGTAGGAGTTATGATTATACTAATGATTCCCATAGGCTTAAGCTATTCCCTACCACTTTGAAAGAGGTTGCATTAAGACAGTTCATTAGCCTAGGTAGAGATACTGTGGAAACTTGGGAAAACATGAAGACAAAATTCTTTTGAGAAATACAAGGAATATTGTAGGGGTAGTGACATGAATGGAGGTGACATTTTCAGGATGCAACAAAAGGAAGATGAGAGCCTAGATGATTACATTGTAAGGTTTTTTTTTTCCTACAAAAATCTCCACACCATACACCTAATGAAGACTCACAAAAGTAGCTTTTCCTAAGAAGAATCAATGATAGTTGCACTAATGCCTTGGACCTCATGGGAGGAGAAGGATATCAAGAAAATATGCTAGAACTACTCTAGGGCAGCTTCAAAGAAAGGGAGAGCTTACCAATCTTCTATGGGTAAGTCAACTACCAATGGAGTTTTAGGAATGGAGATTAATCATTTTCTGGCAGAATTCAAGCAAGACATTTGAATAGTCTAACTTCTCATCTAGATACACTTCAGGCCAAGAAGAAGGAAGAGGAGGCAGAGGCAATGTTGGCAGAGTATTTCCCCAACTACATACAAAAGAAGAGGGACTGTAGATGCAAGATCATAGCTAATATTGAAAGCAAGTAGATTCCACCTAAGTTCAACACAATCTAGATTGAAGAAGACCAAGTCTACTATGTTGCACAAAGGAAGCCTTGGGCTCCAAGATAAGGTATGCCACCGGATCCACTATCCTATGTTGGGCCATATTTTAATTCCTATTCATCTGGTAACCAATGGAAGCCCCCATATCCATCTAGTTATGGAGGATATCCACCAAAACCTTGGAGTAACCCTTCAAATGCTTGGCCCAATCATCAACGTTCTCCACCCCAGTCGCAACAACCTCAAGGGAATTGGCAAAAATTTCAAGGGCATTGGCAGCCACCTCCAAGAAAATGGCAACAAACAAATCAATGGAGAGGAGGATAACAATGGAATACTCAAATGACCAGTTACATGTAGCCACCTTCTTGGCCCCAACAACCTACTATAATTCCTCCACCTGCTAATCCAAGCTCAAATGCACCTATACCTACTCAGCTACCATCTTACCCCACACCCAATCCAAATAACAAACCACAACAACCTACATACTCTGCTAATCAAATCAATTCCTTGAATATGATTTAAGTGTAAGTGACATCCATTTGCATTCAAGAGCTACTCTACTAGCCCCTTCCAAGCTCATTATCATTGAGCTTCTTGTGGAAGAGGAAAATGAACCTCTAAATGATCCCATTAAGCTAAGTGTACCTAAAAATACTAAACCAGTCCAAGTCTAACAAACTAAACAAGAACCGCCATTTCCTCAAAAATTGAAAGTTGCCGAGAACAAGGAAGAAAAGGAGGATACAAAATTTGATATCTTGGATTAGCTTAAATATATATGTGTCTAGATACCTCTATTTCAGGCCATAAAGGATGTTCAAATCTATGGCAAGGCAATCAAGGAAGCATGCCTCAAGAAGCCAGGTAGGAAAAAGGACCCAACTATAGCTCATGTGGTAGGATAGCTAGCTAACATCATGCTGGGAAAAGTGTCTATCCCCAAATATAATGACCAATAAATGGAGTTCAAGTAAAGAATGCTTTCATTTATTTAGGTGCAACAATAAATGTAATGACCAAAGACATCCTACAACAACTAAATGTTGCAAGCGTGAGATCTACTCCAACTATCCTACAATTTTTTGATAGCTCTACCATTAGGCTTGATGGTGTAGTGGAGGATCTTGTGGTAGTTTTAGACTCCTAGGAGTAGCTAGTAGACTTTATGATTCTTTCTCGTAAAGATACATCAAGCGAGTATCTCATTATTCTTGGAAGGCCTTGGTTAGAAACTATAGATGCATACATTGGACGTCGGTCAGGTGACATGACCATTTAAGATCGAAAGAGCACAATTTTTTTTGTTCTTTATCCTCCTACTTAGACATCTCATGATGAAGATAATCCTGTATGGCCACATGTTGGTGAAGAGACGGGGAAGTTAATTCTATGGTGCAACTTATGATGCTAGGTAGAAGCTCTTTCATGTAGCTCCAAGATGAGGATGAAGTATTGGATAACATCATTTAGAACCATTGTGAAGTGGAGGAAGCATCAACTTCTCATTATGTTACTCTAGTTAAGACAGTTCTACCTCTTCTTCCTGCAACTAGACTTCATGTAGCTGTTGTTCTTGTAGACGTTCTTCCTGTAGCACTTCTTCCTATAGACACTATTCCTATAGATAGACTTCCTGCAGCAATAGACATGTCCCATACACTACTTCCATATGAACTAAAGGTACCATGTGTTAATGAAGCAACCATGATAGAGTTAACTACACAAGTATAGGTGTTAGAAGGAAAATATCTGAATGTTAATAGTAAATTAATTGGGGAACAACAACTATTATTGGAAAACTTATTAAGGACCCGTCAGCATGCATTTGCACGGGATTATCATGATATGAAGGGATTGGACCCTAAAATTTGTACACACTGAATTTATATTAGAGATGATTGCAACCCAGTAAGACAACCACAAAGAAGAATTAACCTTGCACGAAGAGAAATTCTAAAAGGGGAACTATAGAAACTACTAGATGCAGTATTTATCTACCCCATTTTAGATAGTCAGTGGGTGTCTCCATTAGTAATTGTGCCCATGAAAGGATGGAAATGGTGAGTTTTTGTTGATTATAGGGAACTTAATGTTGCCATCAAGAAGGACCACTTTCCCTTACCCTTCATTTATCAAGTTTTGGATACACTTGCAGGAAAGCAATACTTTTATTTTCTAGATAGATTCAGCAGCTACAACCAGATCCAAATTGTACTAGAGGACTAGAAGAAGACCACATTTACCTATCCATGGGGTACCTATGCCTATTCAGTACTCCCATTTGGATTATGTAATTCACCTACAACTTTTTAGAGGGCAATCATTAGCATATTCTTAGACATTTCTCATGATTGCATGGAAATTTATATGGATGACTCTACCACTTATGGTGTTGATTTTAATCAAGCATTGGAAAATCTCAAGAGAGTCCTACAAATATGTGAAGACCAAAACTTGTCCTTAAACAATGAAAAGTGCTTCATGATGATACAAGAAGGTGTAGTTCTTGGCCACTACATCTTCCACCAGGGAATTCAAGTAGATCTTGCAAAGATTGAGGTAATCACAAATCTGCCCACACCTATAAAATAGAAGGATGTTAGGAGTTTCTTGGGTCATGGAGGATATTATAGGAATTTCATCAAGGATTTCAGCAAGGTAGAAACACCATTGTATACTCTTCTCACTCAATATGTTTAATTTCAATGAACTGAATCCTATGACAAGGCATTTTCTGACTTAAAGGTAGCTTTGACTCATGCTCCTGTACTCAAAGGGCCTAATTGGGAACTTTGTTTCCACATCCATACTGATGCATTAGATTATTCCATAGGAGCAGTCTTAGGAAAAAAATACGGAGCTTTTGAAAATTCCATTTACTTTGTCAAAAATAAATTACAAGGAGCTGAATTCAATTATGTAGTGACAGAGAAAGAAATGTTGGCAATAATCTATGCACTGAACAAATTCAGACATTACATAAAAGGATACAAAATGTTTGTGCACACTGATCATGCAACCATCAAATATCTCATGAATAAACCTTTGATCAGAGGTAGGTTTTTAAGATGGTTGTTGTTGATGCAGGAGTTTGATATAACCATTGTGGATAAGCTAGGGAAGGCCAATGTTGTTGTAGATTTTCTTTCAAGGTTGACTACATCAGAGGAAAATCAACCCATAGATGAATCTTTTCTTGATGAGTGTTTATTCTCCCTCAGTATACAAACACCCTAGTATGCTGAAATATCCAATTATTTGGTTACAAGTAGAGTTCCTTCTAACTTCTCTCCAAAAGAGAAAAGGGAACTCATTGAAAAATATTTTCCTTTCTCTTGGATTGTTGGATGCTTGTTTTATACTTGACCAAACCATGTCATGAGGAGATGTGTGAGAGAAGATAAGACATATGACATTTTGCATGCATGTCACAATGAATCATGTGGAGGACACTTTGCAACCAAGAGGACAACAATGAAGATTTTCAACATAGGATATTACTAGCCAACACTCCACAAGGATGCAAGAAGGTATACCAAAAAATGTGATAGATGTCAAAGAATGGGTAGACCAACTAGATCTGATGAGATGCCACTTTTCCCTTGCGTATTAATCACTCCATTTGACAAGTGGGGATTAGATTTTTTGGGACCCATTGACCCTCCATCAAATTGTAATTCTTATATATTGGTATGCACTGATTATGTGACAAAGTGGGTAGAAGTTAAGGCCATGAAGCATGCAAGAGGTAACAAGGTTGAAGAATTTCTTTATGAGGAGATTTTCACAAGATATAGAGTCTCAAGAAAAATAGTGACTGATCAAGGGACTCAATTCACATCAACCCTTATTGCAGCACTAGTTAATGAGTACAACATAAGGCACAAGAAGTCTACTCCTTATCACCCCCAGGCTCATGGCCAAGTTGAGGTGACCAATAGATAAATTGAAGCCATTCTAACCAAAACAATAGCTATTCATAGAAAGGATTGGAAAACAAAATTACCAGAAGTTGTTTGGGCCTATAAGACAACCTAGAAAACAACTACAGGCTTCACTCCATTTGAGTTGATGTATGGAAAGACAACCATGATTCCCATTGAATTTGAATATAAGACTCTTCAGACTACAATAGATTTGGGGATGGATATTCCTAAGGCATATAGAGAAAGAATCATGTAGCTAAATGCTTTGGATGAGATAAGAAGAGAAGCCCTACAACATATAGAGGTAGTGAAAAATTAGAGAATCAAATGGCATGAAAAATTTATTAAGGACAAGAAATTCCAAACAAGAGATTTGGCCCTGCTCTATGACTCAAGATATCAGGACAATGCAGGAAAATTGCAGACAAGGTGGCTAGGACCATATGAAGTTGTTGAGGTCTTTCATAATGGAGTTGTTCAACTTACTACCATTGAACTTGTTTGAATCAAATTACTTGTCAATGCTCATCGCCTCAGATTATATCACAAGCTAGCTTCCAAAGAAGATTTCTTGTAGTAATTCACCCAACATTCAACACCTGAGCTTCCTATAGCCGAAGGAAGTGAACCTAGTGTCCCTCATTCTGGCTAATTAAGGTATGTACTTGTCATAATAAAGACTTACACTCTTGTGGAACTCCATTTCTTCACCCATCCACCCATCCATCACCACCTTTCTCTCTCTTCCATCACATCATTTCACTTCACCTCATTCCACTTCATCTACATTAATTGCTCAATTTATTCCTCTAAAAGGTGAGTGGTACTTTCTTCACAATATTTGTAATGAATCTTCCACACATTCATGTATGTGTGCATTCATTTCTATCTTTTAATCATCTTTTAAGTGCATTCATTTAATCATTGTATGTTAGTATAGGCGTTCACATAACATATCATTACTCCATGTCAAATCACCACTTCCATCTTGCATGTACAGACACATGTCCTAATTTATGTTTGGGGGGAAGAAAAAGATGCAAATATATTGCCCATGTGTCAATTTATGCTAGGCTACATCAAAAAATTTAAAATGAGCCAATTTTAAAATCTGAGTGAGAGGACGGCTTGCATGTGTGAAGTGACATTAATTGTAGCTGCCATTTCTTCCCATCATAATTCTCCTTTACCATTAATGGTCTAGGAGATTGAGCATGGCTTGCATGTGTGAAGTGACATTAATTGTAGGCGACATTAATGAAAACTATGGCACATTAGAGAGAAGTAGAAACAAGAAAAGGGAAGGCTAAAACATAGCCTATAGAAAGAAAGGTGCCAAGTTCTAAGAAGACGAAGGCTGACACCGTTCATCCTATAGCCAAAGAAAAATGTGAGAATCCTTCTAGGAAATCAAGACCAGCTGGGCCAGTGATTGGTACACCTCCATAGGAAAGCCCTAAGCCTGGTGAGACATCACATGAGGACCCTAAAGCTCCAATTGGGTAGGAGAATGTCAAAGAAGAAGACATATTTAAGAGAGCAACAAATATAACATTGGTCGATCTTGCTAACACTGCAAAAGAGTTTGAGGAAAATCAGGATTTCCTGTAGCATGAGTAAGAAGTCTTGCAAGAAGAAGTCCTACAACAACAACCAGAACCAAAGCAGAAGTTCTTGTAGCCACAACAAAAACAAGAACGAGAGCACCTATAGCAAGAAGTGGGAGAAGAAATAGTACCCCCACAACTAGAGACAACTAGACAGCCCGAGTCCATGCAGATAGTGCTATATGAGGAGCCACCATTGACAAAAAGACTGGTAGGAATTCATAATCCTCCTGATTTTATAGTACATATAGCAATTTGTAATTTATGGAAATAAATACAAAGGAGGGAGGAAGAATGAAAAAGGAAAAACAGAAATTGAAGAAGGAAATTCAAAAGATAGATGAGGAGATTGAAGATAAGGATGCAAAAATTGCCACCCTGAAGCAGAGGGTGGATGATATGGAAACCTTGGTACCACAAATTTTGGAATGTAGGACCCTCCAAGGGTCTATGCTCTACTCTGAAAGAGAAATATCTCTCTTTTAAGCTATCAAGGATTGCCTCAGGTTTGAATCCTTCTATTGACACCCTTGTTAAATTTTTCAATGCTTATAGGATCGTCTCATTGAAATGAGGAATTTTTATGTGAGTTTTGTTTGCATTGTTATCTTGTAACTCAAGACCATGATTGGAATCCATTGTTGTATGCTAGGGATATCAATTGAGAATTTATATCTTGGGCATAAAATGAGATTAGTTGGGGACAACAACATGGGGCTTATGGGTATGTGCGGGATCATCATGGAAAAAATAGGTTAAGTGGCAAAAAAAATCAAAAAAAATGGGTGTTAGGCAACTTCACTGAAAAAATTTGAATAAGTTATCTATATTATTTCAAAAATATGTAAAAGAATAGAATCTGTAGAAAATTGAATCTAGTTTCTAAAATACTAGGTTTATTTAAAAAATAAATAAAATCTATTTGGTGAAAATTTGAAATTTCAATGCGGTATACTTAAATTTGGGAAAATAAGAAGTAGGTAATGCATTAGACCACCCTAACCATAATAAAATGATAATATTTTTTTATAATATTTTATATATAAGTAGAGGACTCATGTCAGATGTGATTTACATATTTTTGTAATTTTTTTCCAAGTAATAATTAATTATGAATTTTTTATTACAAATTTTAAAAATATAAAACTTCGTGATGAACCACCTTAACTTGGTCAAAACTTCATGAAATTTAATTTTCTTTTTAATCCTATAATATGTGAAGTATAGAATGTGGCCCTTTTTTGGATTCAAAAATGTGATACCGTTGAAAGAGAAGTTATAGAAATGTTTTCAATCACCTATCGATTAGGACTTTAATTCGTAATTATTATAGAAAATTAATAATAATTATTTATTAAATTCAAATTAAAGAATAATTTATATTGTGGAAAGCTTAGAATCTCCTCTAAAAACCCTTTTCTTTCATCAATTTGGGTGTAAAAAAAGTTGTTCACCACATACCCTACAAATACCCATAATATTGCCACTTTTTGGCCCATCATGATCCACCAAGACATACCCTTATAAGTAATTGGAGTCTAACACCTCCATGCCCATTAGAGTTGAATCAAGCAACCCAAGGGATATTTACAAAGAATGGCACAAAATGATTCTCAAACCTAGTTATGGAAACAAGATTATACCTTGGATTGAGGTAGTTATGAGGGAAAGGTAGCAGGAAAGGAGGAAACTACGAGAAGATGTCTATCACAAAGATGGAATAGCCTAACTGATGAGATGAAGCAAGATGAACCCCATTCCATCCACAATTATGCTACAACACTAAAAGGGATTGATAGGTATATTCAGATTGGGATAATGAAGGGGGCAATTTTGGCTTCCCCTGACTTTCCAACTACCCATTCTCAGGTGGCCCATGTGAAACTTGAGATTCTACCAATATGGCATTGCTGCGAAAAAATAGAGATGGAACAGATTTGACAAGTTATGAGGATTCTATTGGGATCCTAATTCATGCACAATAGCCACTGATGTTGGACAACTATTAGTTGCAAATTTTAGAGATTTGACCAAGCAGAAGAACAACCCTTACCCTATTGGAGGACCAACAAAACATTAGGTTGGGGGGAGTGATGTGCCTAGTTTTTGGTCCAAGTTTGGGTAGAATCTATAGTTTATTTGTTGGCAGTTGTCATGGAATTTAATGTTAAATGTTGATATTTTCATAATGTTTCCCTCAAACCACATACATTGGGCTTAATCCTATCTCTGCAAGTTTTAATGACATTGGTATATTATGTGGATTATCTATACTGATTTTGAACGTGGTTAATGAATGTTCCTCAAGGTGGTTAAAGATGTGCAATTATTGTGCGTACTGACATTTCCATGCAGATATAATCTAAAGATGCTAAGTTGAGGAAGGCACCACCAACTAGGCATGCACCATAACATCCAGCAAAGTAATCGCTCAAGGTCAAAGGATGTCGACGACAAAAGATTCCTCATGCAACCAAATGTAACCGCCTTGTAGTGGACTTTAATGAATGAGCAGACACGAGCATTACTGTTGTGCTAAATCTACATTTGGACCTGCATGTCTAACCATATTCTATGCATATGTAACTGTCGCCACTCCACTTTCTCTTTTTTCCCTAAATGGTGTTCTCCCAATCATGGAGTTGACTGCCTTGTCTAGCTAATAGTATAAATAAATATCTTATGCTCCTTCCTCATGAGGTTGCATGATTTGATACTGTACTTGCACTCTTAGGTTTTCAGTAATATAGATACATTACTCTTTTCTACTCATGATTTACAGTGAATAAAATAAAGTTCTAAGTTCGAGCATCTAAGTTCTCATTAGTTTTTGAGGATACTTATCCAAAGGGACCCACTTGGTGAGTAATCTATCTTCTTAGTTTAGTATTAGTCTAGTATTACTTGTTTTTTTTAATTAGTTAGAAATATGGCACCGACTATTCCTGCAGCAACTAGAATTTCATTATGTGATTGTTCCTATAGCCAAAATAGATAGAGTAGTGCCCTGTTTGTTGCTCATATTTTCATTCTTGTTATACATTTTAGTTGAGTGTAGTTTTTGATTGATTATTGGTATCTATGGTATTCCCTTCTAAGCAATTTACTTTTAGTATTTTGAGTTCCTTAGTTGTAGAATGAAATGGCTACTTTGAGCTCCTAGTGCACATACTATGTTGACCCATTTCAAGTTCACATCCCTAGGTTGACAAGTTAAATGCACCTTCATGATGATTGAAATAGCTATTTGGGTTAGATGTCCAATCTCTGAATCATGGCTGTAAGGGCCTAGTTATTAAATCATTGTAGGAGGCCAACACCCCGAGCATCCCAAGTCCCATATTTTTTGCAATAGATAGGGTACTGGCCTCTAGAGGATCATGGAGAGAGACATGTCAGAGAGGGCGAGGGCAGTCAGCAGGACTAGCCCACTTTGGATCAGAGACATGATTCTTTTCTGCTTCACTGGCTCAATTTTGATAGCCCAGTGGGTGATTGTAATTTATATATTTGATTGATACACACTTGATCCCGATTTGTACCATGACAGTTCATATTATTTTTATAATATATATATGAGATGAGATAATTTGATCTAATATGATGTGTTCTATTTTATTTATGCATGATGTGATTTTTTTATTTTCTATATGTGATACAATTATTCTATTTTATCTGATGATGATGTAATACAATTGATGTGATGTTGTATGGTAATTTATGGATGAATTTCTTTTTTTAGTATCTTTTCTATGTACTTTCGATGATGATGGATGCAAATGTTATGATATGCAAATGTTTAGACTAAAAAATCTATATTATGATGCAATGATTATATTATTTCTCATGTATTATATGGTGATGCACATGATATGATGTGTTGATGCATTTTATAATGATGTTTATGAAATGATGTATTTAATGATGATGTAATGATGTGTATGTCATGATATGATGTACATGGTATGGTAATAATTCAAATGGATGATATGTATGCGATGTTTATAGGATTATGCAATGGATTCCAATGATTTAAATTATTATGTATGCAATGGATGCTTCAATGATCTATATATGATATGAGTTAATGATTCCTCTATGATGATTCCCTTGTATGCTTATGAAATGAATGCAAATGTATGATTTATGAGATGCTTAGAATAACCAATCTATATTATGCAATGATGAAATGAAATGCATGTCATATGATCAATGTGTCCTAGATGCCATGATATGATATGCATTATGCTGATGGTTTATGGATGTAGGATGGATGCAATGGTGATGATCATTTACGATTAACTGTCATGGTACCATGTTAGCACGGAAAGAAGATAGAAGAAAGAAAGGACTCCAACATGTCAAAAGATGATGACAATGATGATGATGATGATGATTTTCTTACCAAGGAATTGTGACTTTTAAAAGGTTCATTTACCTTATGTTTGATAACACACGTAGGCACGATGCATCAACGTACAAAGAACTAGGATGGCATTGCACCTAGTGTGATGGACTTTGACTTGAAAATGAGATAGGAGTACTCTTGTTCACACCTAACACATGGAACCTCGTTCAAAATGTAGTTCATATATTCCAAACATCACAGAGAAAAACATAGAAAGGAAAGCCTTCCTATGTGGTCAACGAGATACCCGAAACATCTTCCCCACACCCAAACAAAGCACGTAGGACCAAGGTTATTTTACAAGAATATCCAACAAGCACAATAGATAAAAAGATAATGATTGTTGCCCCATTTATTTCTCTCTAAATCCCTTCATTTGGGATGTCATCGAGAGGTCATCAAAATGAGTGCAAAAAGATAAATCAACAATAAAAAGATCAAGTAAACAAACAAGTTAATGTTCTTCAATACAGCTAGCCAAGACTAAACTATGGTGATGCCTGATGTTCATGTCCATTGTAGGAAGGATGCATCCTAAGACATGATGATATCAGATGATTGATTTGGGATTGATTGGATGATAAGCTATTGACACAAAGAGTTGACCAACTTGTTTACATGTTGACCTAGACTTGAGACCTTAACATTTAAGCATTCACTTTTAACCTGCTAGTCTTGTTTCTGACTGTTTCACCAAAGGTTTGAGGGTGACGATTGATTTATTATGAGTGATGTTTATCATGGGTGCAAGTGAGATGGGATGGGTGGATATTTTTTTAATTTTTGGATGTTTTTGATGTTTTTGAAATGTTTTGAGGCTATTTTTGGTATTTTTGAGATTTTACAAATGTTTTGATTTTCAAATTTTCCAATTTTTAGGTGTTTTGGGGTTTTTTGAGATTTTGACCAAAGACCTAACCTAAAGACCTATCTTAGGGCCTCAAGGGATGATCAAAGATTAGCCTTGCCTATGTTATACACACAAAGACCATGTAGTTTAGACTAACACAAACTCATTATTGATGAGATATGAACAGATGGATTGCCAGTTTATTATGATAGACTCCTAAAGGATTGACCTAAGTGTCTCGTGGAAGAAAAAGATCAACTTGCCTACATTCAAAGCTCGAAATGATGTAGTTGGAAAGATGACTCTATTTTGACTTTTGACTAACTTTTGACCTTTTTGGATTTTTGATATGTTTTGAATGTTTCGATTTTCTAATTTTAGGAAGACACCAGAATATACACAAATCGATCGATGAGAAAAATGTCCTGGAGTGTTAAGCAATAGACTACTCGATAAAGGAAGGATAAACTAACCTTGAATGGATCGAGTAGTACTAGGTGGGATCATGACATGATCAGATGCAAAGATATGATGTATGATTGGGTGATGGATGGAATATGAATGTGATAGATGATCAAGAACCAAGAAGATCCAGTGGATGGAAAGTGCTTATATACACAAGGTGCCTATTTGCTAAGTTTTTCACCAAGGTACTTGCCCAAAGCGCACCGTGATTTTCACTAGAGAATGATTTTTCTCTTACTTGTTTTTTAATCCTTTTTCTATTTTTTGAATTTTTTCTTTTTTTATTTTTTGTTGTCACCAAGATGCCTATTTGCAGTTTCACTAAGGTGACCATTTTTTTAGGACATTTTTTTGTTTTTTTGTATTTTTTGGTTTTACACCTCACAAGATTAGGCATATTTTTTTTGGGATGGGAGCTATTCATGCGCTCTTATAGAGGCTTGCCTTCTGGTGTTGATAACTGATATGCCCCTAGCATGTAACTTAGAATGATGAAAAAGGGTCCCAACTAATTGAGTTCAAATTTAACTTTGTCATTTGGGTTTGGGAAGTTCTTATGATTATCCTTGAGAACAAATTTCTCCTACTTTGAATTTCTGAATCCTGATCTTCCTGTTATAATTCTGCTTGAGTCAGTTCTGATACACCTACAAGTGGTTTAAGACCTCCATTCACCATTCATCTAGTAATTCTAGGTCATTTAGTTGTGATACCCGATACTCCTCATCTGTGATGAGATTCTACAGTGATATTCTTAGTGATGCTAGCTCGATCTCGATGGGGAGTATGGCTTCTTATCCGTAGACCAAGGAAAAGGGGTTGGCACCTGTGGGTGTGCAGATGCTGGTTTGATAGGCCTAAAGGGTGGGATTCAGTTGGAGATGCCAATCATGACCAACTTCATTGACTATTTTCTTGAGGATTTTTAGAATGGTCTTGTTTGTAGCCTCAGCTTGGTCATTTCCTTAGGGGTAGTATGGGGTGGAAAAGTGATGTTGGATTTTAAAATTGTGGCATAGGTCATGAACATCCTAATTCTTGAATGGTGTATCGTTATCTGAGATAAAGACTTGAGGGACACCATAGAGGAAAATTAAATAGTTCAGAATGAAATTTGATATCTCCTTTCTAGTAATGTAATTCATGGGAATGGCTTATAACCACTTTATCAAGTACTCAGGGGAAATAATGAAAAACTTGTGGCCACTGGTTGAGGGGGAGGTGATTTTCCCAATGAGATCAAACCCCCACTACGAAAAGGGCTAGGGTGTGACAATAGGTTGTAGCTTTTGAGCTGGTGCATGGATGAGGTCCCCATGCTGCGAACATTATAGACACCTTCTGACATAATCATGTGATTCTCTCTCCATGGTAGGCCAATAGTACCCCATCCTCAACAATTTCTTGGCCAAGGTCATACAACTCAAGTGTCAACCACAAATGTTGTTATGTACCTCGATTAAGGTGGTTAATTCCTCCTCAGTGTTTAAGCAACGTAATAGGGTTCCCTTAATGCTTCTATGGTAAAGGGTATCTCCTAGGATGACAAAATGGGATGCTTTTTTGGAAAAGGTTTTCTTAAGGTTTGAGGTTATGTTGATTGGGAGGAATCCTATTCTTAGATAAGTGTATATATCATGATACCAGGGATCACTAGGACCAACGATTTTGCACAAAAATTTAGACTCTGGTACCTCGAATGCAGGAATGAGAAGCTTCTCTACGAGGAATTCATGCTTTGGGACATTGTGAGGGATGTCCAATAGGGATCCAATTGTTTCCATGGTGTATGTCACTTTGTTGTTTGTTCTAGGTATCTACTCGAATGTGATCTCAATGAAGGAATCCTTATGACTTTCCACCAATTTCGTGTATGGAGTTAGCATGTCATCCTTAGTTTGGTACTCATCATTTACTTGATTGATTATGAGCTATGAACCCCCATATACCTTGAGATCCATGATATGCCACCGCACTACTATTCTGAGTCCTATGGTTAGAGCTTCATATTCTATGATATTATTTTTGTAGGGAAATTCCAACTTGTAGGATCTTGGTATGCAGTCTCCCTGTGGAGTGATGAAAAGGACCCCAGCTTCTGATCCATACTGTGTGTAGGAACCATCAAAGTACAACTTCCAATGGTCTTCTATGCTCAAGTTGAACATGGATTCATCAAGGAACTCTGAAATTAGTGGGTTCTCTAAATACATTGGTGCTTTTGCTAGTTGGTATGCTATAACTTTCCCTTTGATGGCCTTACGCTCTACATACTTGATATCTTATTCTTATAGAATCATGACCCACTTGGACATCCTTCCTATGAGAATTTTTTTGGAAAGTAGGTATTAGAGTGGGTTGATCTTTACAATGAGTTTTACTTTATGTGCTAACATGTAGTGTGTGAAATTTTGTGAGGAAAACACCATTGTGAGAGGATTTTTTGATGAATGAATAATTTAACTCGTGCCCTACCATGGTTCATATGATGTAGTAGATGGCCCTCTCTATTCCAATTTCAACGTGCTAAGCTAGGAGAGAAACGATAGCTACTACTGTTGCTGATATGTATAGGATTAGAGGCTTTCCTGAGATTGGTGGCATAAGCACTAGAGCTATGAGAAAATATTATTTGATCTTGTTGAAGGCTTGATCAAATTTCTCATCCCATTTGTATGCTACCGCCTTGTGGAGTAGATGAGAGTAGGGGACAACCTTTTCTACTAGTTATGTTATGAATCAACGAATGGACTGGAGTCTTCCTTGTAGGCCTCTCAACTATTTCAATGTTTGAGGTGCCTCCATCTCAAGGATTTCCTTTACTTTAGTGGGATCTATTTCAATACCTCTCATGGAAATGATGTATCCCAAAAACTTCCCTAATTGTATGTCGAAGATAGACTTCTTTAGATTAAGGTGGACCTTGTATTCCTCAAGTCTTTCAAAAATAACACTCACCGTTACTATGTGGTCTTGCCTCCTTTTGTATTTTTCCAATATGTCATCGACATAATCTTCCACAGTATTATGGATCATGTCATGAAATATTAATTTCATGTTCCTCTAATATGTTGCTCCAACATTCTTTAGGCTAAATGACATCATGTTCCAGCAATATGGCCCCCATGGACAAGTAAAAGTCATTTTGTGTTGGTTTCCTTTGGCTATCATGATTTCATTATACCCATAGAATCCGTCCATCAATGAAAGAATCTCATGTCCTGCGGTCATATCAACAATCATATCAATGTTGGGAAGTGAGAATTCATCTTTGGGACATGCTTTGTTGAGGTCTCTGAAGTCTATACAGATGTGGATTCCCCCATCAAGCTTTGAGATAGGTACTAGATTTGATAACAACTCTGGATAATCTATTGGTCATATGAATCCTGCATCAAATAGCTTCTTCAATTCCATTTTGACCAACAAGACAATTTGAGGATGCATTTTTCTAAGCTTTTGTCTTATGGGCTTTGCCTCGAGGTAAACTGCTAGATGGTGGACTACAATCTCTGGATCAAGCCCGGGCATGTCGACATAAGTCCATGAAAATTTTACCTTTCTCTACCTTAAGAAGGTAGCTAGGAGATCCTGTTCTTTTGACATCAATGATTCAGTATAAAATGTCATATGCAGAGTTTCCTCTATTCCCAAGTTGACCGGGTTGCAATTCTTGGCTAAAACCGCTAACTTTTCTTGATGTAGAGCACTGAGAGGAAGATTGAATCCTTCATCCTCGGGTGCCTTAGAGAGGTTTTCACCATTGGATACGTCCTTTATTTTTACTTTTTTTGGGTCAGAGTGTGCGACAATGTGGTTTTCACTCGAAGACCTTGAGATTATTCTCAATTTTTTGCTTTTGAGAGTAAAGGATTCAATCATCTCCCCATAGTAGGATTGTGTTTCCAGTATGATATCAAAGCCATCCTTGTGATCTCCATGTGATATCGTGTTCCACAATCCCATGAATTTTGAGAGCAACTCATGATTTTTGAAAGTGTCCAGAATTGGTGGTCCTCATTGGTTATAATCGATGAGCTAGGGCTAGACTAGGTTTATTTCATGGGTTTGATGATCGTTGGTATCAAAAGATAAGGTACTAATCATAAGTAGGTAGGTTTCTTCAAAAAGCATAGGAAAATCAGTTATAGGGTCTTTGTCACTACTACACACATCAGTTATGTCAAAGGTGAAGTTGTCTTTAACTCAACCTATGGATATGGGCAATTGGAGGGTGGATGCTAATTGTTGAGGAGTTTTGACCTTCTAAACCGAGGCAATTTTTCCAAGTATGGTCACCTTTAGAGGGGTACATCCGAGACCAATATTTCTCATACACATCTCTGATATGAGAGGTACTAGAAGTCCATTTTCATTTTTTCCCAAGCTTTTTGTTTCTATCATAGCCCATGGCGAGCATCATTTGTAAGCCTTTACTGCTATCATCCATAGGTAGGTTAGTTGTTGTTATGTTGTCTTGGTATAGGAGGTTTGATGGGTCCTCTTCTATTACTTCCTGACCTACATCTCCCCAAATCCTAAAGTTCGAGGAGCCTACTGTGAAGGTTTGGGATGAGGAAGCATTATTTCACTTTGGTTTTCCTCGTGAACTAGGATATTGTGGTAATTCCCCCACTATAAATGCATTTTTCATAATTGTATAATCCCCAAACCCATTGTCTTGGATAATGACCCTGATATTGGAGATGGCGGTAATGGTGGGTGTCTCAATCACAAAAGTGGAGGCAAGAGTAGCTGGGTTGATGTATGGAGTTGAGGGGCCCTCAACATTCTTGGGCACTTGGAGGATTTTGTAATATTTTGCTTATAGTTTTTTTGAATAGTAAAAGGGTTTTGGATCCCCATGGAAAGTGACCTCCTGGCCTTGGTATGGAAACTTTACACATTGGTGGAAGGTGGAAGTGATGGGTTGCATCCCATGAATTTGGGGCTGCCCCAGGAGGATATTGTACAAAAATTCTAGGTTAAGAACTTGACAAGTTGTTTCCATGATGGTCAGCCCTACTTGAATAGGGAGTTGGATAGTGCCTTGAGACACTCTTTCTTTATCATCATAGGCTCTGATGGTTATGCCTTTTCCATCTACCAAGACCCTCTGGACTGTGTTCTTATGAACGAAAGCCTCAAGATAAAGTGCATGATTGGGAGATGGTTGTGTTGGAAGATCTTGTTCTAAAAATGTAAGAAGGTGAGGTGTAGTGAGGTGTGTGAACATAGCTTGGAATTGATCCACATCAAGATTAGTGGGGATGGAAGATGAGGGGCCCAAGGCTTCTTCAAGAATTTTCTTGTGGGCTAGTGAGATCTTCAGCAAATCCATGATGGAGATCTGAGCTGGGGTTCTTTTCAACTGGTTGAGGATATTGTAGCCACTAGGAATGGATCTTGGGTTGGAAGTGGATGCTCTAGGAGGCTGAAATGATCCTATGATGGTAACCTTTCTACCTCTTGTGGTGACTCTGCAATCAGCTTGGGCTCCTTTGATGGTGATGACAGTGACCATTTCTTCTAGAGATGCAATGACATGGCCGTACACATGGTTCACACTTTTGAAGGTAACTTTTCCTTTATCAGTGTTATTATTTCCCTTATTGTGGTTGGGCATCAGATTCGAATAAATCTTGAGATTTTGATTATGAGCTAGTTGTTCCACATTTATGATTTTGTCATCAATGAGGTCTCAGATATAGTTTCTTAAGCTCATGCAATCAGCAGTTGTGTGTCCCTTGATTTTGTGGAAATCACAAAGGTAATTTTCATTGTACCACGATGGTTTTACCAAGGTCTCTTGATAGTTGTCATAGGTGGGGACTGTGATGAGTTTTTCCTCCACTAGTCTCTTCATGATGGATTCAGTTGATTCCCTAAGGGCTGTGTACTTCTGCTTGGAAATTTTTTTGTTTCGCTAAGGTGGTCTTCCTTGATTGTCCATGTTGATTATTGGATTGTTTGGCTATTGTGCGATAGTGTTGGCTTGTCGATTGTTCTAATTGTTGGCTTGTGTTTGTTGAGGTGTTTGTGTGTTTTTTCATGGAGCACTGATGGCAACTTTGGAGTTCACAACACCATTGTTGGTAACGTTACTATTTTTCACCCATGTGAGAGGTTTGTCCTTGTAGCTAGTGGATGGGTAACTTTCTTGATAAGAAAGAGCTCCCCCTTGTGAGATAAGGGCTTGTTTGATATTGAGCACCTTTGGGATCAACTGATCGTAGGTTGTGATGCATTGCATCTTGAGATGGAAGGACAAGATTTCGTCAAGATTTGTGATGATGGTGCACACTTGTTTTTCCTCAAGAATGACCAATTTACTTCTATTGTATTTTGATAGCCAACATTGCAAGAATGAAGAAAATGTTTCTCCCTTGGACTATTTCATAGCTAATAGTTCTTCTAGGATCACACCCATAGCTATGTTGAAGGCATAGTTCTGCACAAATGCATCCACAATTTCCTAGAATTTTTTGATTCCTGAGAGATGAGAGAACCAGTCAATGGCAGTACCTGCAAAGCTTTGAGGGAGTAGCCACATCAGATAAGTTTCATCGTATGTGACCTCCATGAAATGTACTTGGAACTCCCTACTGTGATCTTCAGGGTTTCCTATTTCATGATATTTATCAAACTTTGGGATCTCAAATCCCTTTGGGAACAATTTCATTACAATGCTCATATTGAATGGATAGGGGAACAAGTTCTTTGGTGGCTTTGTAGTTTTCATTGATTAAAGATCAAGCACTTGTTGTGAAAGAAATTTGATTTGTGTTGACACATCATCTTGAGGATCAGGGGGTGGGATGAAGGTGTTCTGCATTGGTTCAATCATTGGAGAGATGGGTGGATTGGTAGGTGTGTGGGTAGATAGTGTTTACACATTTTTCTATGCCAAGTATGCTTGTTCTTGGTCCTATTGTTGTTGCACTAATAATGCCTGTTGTTGAGCTTGCTGTCATTGTTGTGCCAACAATGCTTGTTGTTAGACTCCTTCTTGCTTCTCTTGGTATTCCTTCAGCACTTGCTGGTATGCTTGTTCTTGTGCGACATACTATGCTTGCACCTGTGCCTGTGCTTAAACTTGTTCTTTTTGGGAAGCTTGGGTGGCCCAAGTAGATTGAGCGACTTATTGGGCTGTTTTTCTTGCAACAATGCTTGGGCTTATGCCTGGGCAACTTCTTGTACTTTTCGAGCTTGTGATGCTTGTTGTGCAACTTGTGTTTTTTCTATAGCTTGGTATTGCTAGAGTGCCTTTTGGTAGGCTTGGTGACCTTGTAGTGCTATGTTGTACTAGCTTGCCATATTTGGATTGGGTGGAGGTAGTGGTGGATTTGGTATGTTAGATGTGGTAGTGAGTGTTTGAGGTGTGTTTTGAGTGATTGTGGTGGATGGTGTGATTGAGGTGTTGGGTCCTTGGGAGACCATATTTTGGGGTGTTGGCATTAATTATTTTGCCTGGATGGATAACACCTGTTGCTGTGATATTGGTAGCATATTCAGAGGATTAGATGCGATGACTTGACTAGTATTTAATAGATTGCCTTGAATTGATTGATTTGTGTTAGGTAAAGGGGGGAGTCCTAAACTAGGAATTGATATAGATGTTGGTAATGGAGGCAATGGTGGTGGAGGTGGTGGTGGGATTGGAACTGGAAGTGCTGGAAGGCTTCTTGGAATGAGTGATGATGAGGCCCTAAGAGCCTTCCTTGTTCAAATAAGCCTCCTTGTACCAATGGGAATGAAACTTGTGCATCAAGAGCATATGCTGGTGTTGCAAAAAAAGTGGATGCACCATTGGTGTTTGGAAAGACAAGGGGGACATTTTGGTGTATGGGATTTTGAGGCATGGTACCTAATGTACCTGTGATGATATTAGCATTGAAATTTTGATTATTCATAAGGGGATGTTGTTAAAGGGAATGGAGTAATGAACTCCCCTTGTTGACAATGGGTTGTGTGGTGGTAATGGATGATGTGGATTGCGGAATGGGTTGGATGATGCTCTGATTGGGTGAGGTGAATGGTACAAGCGGCATAAAACGATTCTCCACAATAGTGCTTACATTGAAATTGGAAGGGAGTTTTTATCCTTTTTCCAATTCTAGCATGTATTGGGAGGGGTGTAATTTCATCATGGCCCTAACAATTTGGTGGTTATCAGGGTTTCAAAGCATTTTAGTGATCTCATATTGGGTCATCCCCCTATTAGTGATGTCTTCCACTTTCCCTTCCTTGTGGGGATCTTGTGTTATGAGAGAAAGATAGGGTAGTGGGTTGCTAGGTCCAACAGGATTGATCTCGGCTACAGTTTGACTTAGGTCACTTGAAGTTGATGTTTCTTTGTTGTACTCTATGTTCTTCTTGTGTTGTGGTCTAGTTCAAACCATAAAATGAGGCTCAAAATAGAAAATATACAATGATTTAGGGTCAAAATGTGATGGTGAAATGTGTGAAAGGTGGATGATACTGATATTTGAACTCTTAGAAGATCTTGAGATGGATGCTAGACTTTTGGGACTTCTTGGATTCTTGGATTTTGGTTTGGGCTTGTTTGATTTGATTCTTGGATTTTGATTGATTTGGATAATGAACAAATAAACCCCAAGATGTTGGATATTATCTATGGGATAAATATGTTCACAAGATGATAATTTGACTAAGTGTAGGGAGAAGGATGCTTCTACCCACACCTAACCAAACAAGATGATTTGATGATAATTTGGCTAAGCATGTGGAGAAGGATGCATCTACACATACCTAGCCAAACAAGATGATTTGATATTGGACTCAAGGATTTGGATTCATGATTTTGCCAAAAAGTCTAGCATAAAGGATGGTTTCAATATTTTCAAGAGTTGTTGGTGAGATGATTTTGGTTTGATGTTTAAAAGATGGATGTAGGTTGAATTTGATCCTATGTGTACCTAAAAATACTCTTGTTTACTAGACCTCGATTTTGAAGAACACACTTTATTCTAAACAAGATGTTCAAACCTCTGAAAAAGGGTTGGATTTTGACAATAATAAAATGAGTACAAGTTGGGATTGTTTCTTGATGCACATTCATAGAAGTTAAAGTTCAATATTTCCCTAAACTCATAAAGCATAGCCAAATTTTTCTTGTGAGATTTGTGACTAAGACCCTTGGTCTTTGGTTTATGTATTTTGATCTTGCAGGAAATAATTTGAAAGAACACATGTATGGGGTTCAATTGTTCTTTGTCTTTGTTTAGTGACTTCCTTTTACCATAAACACTTCCTGATTAGGTTCTCCCACTAGATGTCGAATGTCCAATTTTTTTCTCATCTGACAATGTCCATTGCGTGGAAATCAAGGAAATCAAGGAAAAATTTCCCTATTGTTGACTTTAGTGAGCAAATTGAGATATAAATCCGAATGTTTAGAAGTCTCTAATGATAGAATCCCTAGGACAAGCAATAACACTTGAATTTTGTCAATAATATTTACTCTCTAAAGGGTTTGAACTTTGATGATGATGTTGAATGCTTGGTTCCCAATGTTTACAATCAAGCAAAGTGTTTTGATTTCAAGAACATGCACAACCCTATAGATATTGAGACAATATTTGTTGAATCCCCATTTGGATAAATCCAGCTACACCTACTTTTAGCGGATGATTAGATGCTTGACCACACTGGCTCCCCTCCGCAAGACTCATTTCTATGAGTTGGCCAAGCATCAGTAACCATAAATCTCCCATGGCATAGTTCATGGGGATCATCCATATGACAATAGACCATTTTTTCCCTACTTGTCAAAAAAATCCTTCTGATACTTGCCTTCCCTCAAGTACCTACACTTATATCTCAAGTGGAAGTCACTTGGCTTTAGCATTTTCCTAGTTGGGTCGTTCCCTTGGGTGATTAATTTTTCCCACAAGGAAAAACCTCTAGAGATAAATGAAAGTCAACAAGTACATCTATAGTTCAATCAATCTTCGTTGAGAAACAAAGAGAGAGCACACATGATATACCTAACTCACACTCGCAAGCTTTCTTCAAATTTTCAAATCCAAATTAAAGTGTGGAGGCAATCACTTACACAAATTAATATCACCAAAAGCCCTTTGATTCTCAAGATCACCGTGAGGCACAAGAGAAGTGCATATGTCTTTTAGATGATATTATTTTGGGTAAGTGATTAAAAAACATAAATGCACATGTTCATTTTAAATCCTCAAAGAAATTATTAGATTTTTTTAAAGCTCCAAAAGGAAAGATAAAAGTTGTTTTTTCAATTGTTCACCTTAAACAAAATCTAATAAGTTTCCCCAATGTTATTTTTAACACTTTTTTCTTGTTTGTTTTAAACCCAAATGGAAATTATTGAGCCCTAGAAACTTGAAGAAACAAAATCCTTGAATTTGGAATTACAGTTGTTTCTAAAAGTGTTGAAAAATACTTAATACAATAAAGAGATGATGTCATGACTCCAAGTTCTCCTTGCTTCCGTCTATGAAAACTAATTAATCCAAGAAACCAGAGGCATAAAACAAGTGAATAGCTCAAAATGATCAAAAGCAAAAAGGAACATGTCAAAATATCTTGAAATTTAACCTTTTACCCTACCCTAGTGGCACAACCTGCATATGCAGTGTTGTTTAGATAAGTTTGTGGCATTGTATGGCACCATTGGTCTAACAAGTAGTGCTCTACAGCAAAACATAGAGCACCATTGCAGTGGGGTTTCTATCAACAGCAAAGTTTGGAGTTTGAAAACCTAGTGTAAGAAAAATCTACCAGTGTCAGAGTTTGAAATTTAGAATTTTTTGGCAGGAAGACCTCAGCGATAGAGTTTGGCATTATAGTATTGTTGTATGTTGCCGCTAGAAGGATAGTGTCATTGTATGGTGTCGTTAGACTAATAACGGCACAATTTCTTGTAGACACAAAAAACCATAGAATTTTGTCAAAAAAACATGTTAATATCTTGAGATTGCCCTCCTTCTAGTGCCAAAATGTGAACCCCAATCCTAGACCTACACAAACATAGAAAAAAACACAATATTAGATCCATATGCAAGTTAGATCTAAGATTCACGATGAAATTCATCTACAATATTCAAAATAGGAAACAAATTGAAGAACAAAACAAGAAAAACAATGAAATCGTATTTAAATATGCAAACTCTCAATCCCATGGGGGAATTGGTGCCAATTTGATGTGGAAATTGGCCCTTTCCCAACTCCTTTGCAAGTTTGATGAAGATTGATCCACTTGGTGATGATGAACAATGAGCTCCTTGATGAAATCTGCAATAACCTACCTATGATGATGGAAAATGCTATGGAAATGGATGAAATTGCTCTAAATATGAAGATAGTAACTTTTCTCTAAGTTGTGGATCCAAAATACAAAGGAAAGCCTCTTATTTATAGATGAAAGAGATGGAGGATGAGGAAAAATGGATGAATGTGGGATCATTCAACATCCAATGGCCAAGTGCTACTTGTCAAGATGTGAATGGAAGAAGCTTGAGCATATTTTGATGAATGTGCACAATAAATGATATTAGGTGGAATTTCAAATTTGTGAAATTACATGTTGAAGGGGAAAATGAATTAATTAGATGCCACTTGCCTCAATGCACAAGGACATGCAAGAGGAAATGAATGCCTTGTTGGAAGGACAAATCCGTTTGGAGGGATTTTCAAACTTGGAGGATTATTCCCTTTTGATGCCATGTTGAAAGTAATTAAGGGATTTAATAAATCAAAGAATTGATTTATTGGTACAAGTTGCAAAATCTAGAGGATTTAGATTATTAGGATTAAATTAACCAGGATTTGATGAATTTAATAGGAGATTAGTTGATGTGACAAATAGATTTATATTTTTGGATTGATTTCAATCAAAATTGAGAGGACTATGATTTAGATTTAATTAAATAAAATATTTTGATTTATTTAATTAAAGAGAGATGATGTTAGATTAAATTAAATAAGGTTTAATTTATTTAATTTAATATAATGACTTTAGAGATTTAATTAAATAAAATGACTTATTTAATTAAATAGAGATTAAAAGGTTAATTAAATCAAATTGATTCATTTAATTAACAAGAAGATGACAACTTAATTAGATAAATTTGATTTATTTAATTAAGGGATGAAAGATGATGACCAGCTAAGAAGATGATTCAAGATGAAATGATGTTAGTAATCAGGATCAAATGTTTTGGCATATTTTCTATCTCTACATGAACAATGTCCACATATAGAGTTACAGTTTGTTGCTCTCATATGTCAATTCACCACATAGTGTGTGTTTGAAAATATGTGGATTAAACTAATCAATAACACACAACAAATGCAATGTATTACATTAAGGGAATCTAAATTAACAAAACACAATTTAATAAAGTGACTCCTTAAAAACATTCCATATTCCTCTATTCTTAAATGTCCATGGTAATTGTGCTCTCAAATCTTAACTATGCACTAAATTATTGGGATGCCACCTAAGAAATTAGTAGCCTCTAAGATAGAATGCAGAAACTATATCTACACCTACATGATTTAATGATTCAACCAAATGATATGATGAAATGAGATGATGAATGAGTGGTTTTGTAATGCCCCATCATAATAACCTAAGGAATGTTGCAATTGTATTTAAGAGTGAAATAAATTTTTTTAAAGTATTAATATTAAGTTAATTAGTTGCATACATTCATTAAGTTACGTGACATCACACTACTTGAGTTTCCATAACGACTTTAGTATTTTGCATTGCATATATTTAATTAATCATAAACTAAAAGATAAACATTGCATTTCATTTGAAATTCCATTCAAGATAATATAAAGTACAAACATGTTTCTTACATTGCATTTGATAAGATATTACAATACTCATCCATCTGATGAGGTAGTTCAATTAATAATTACATTTTACAATGTTCACCTCATAACAATTGAGGGATGCTTTACAATACAAGTTTTACAATAATGCAATAAAGAAAGTACAACTATATCCAAGTGCGAGCTCTCCATCCATGAAGCTCTCATTGCCATGATCATAAACTGGGGACCCAACGGAGTAAGGTGCACGTTCCACCCAACCATGTGGTACCCGTAGGTCCACCCCCCATGCTAGGAGATAGTAATATGGTTACCTAGACATAATCTACTAACCCTAGACACAAGTACATAACTAACTGATGGTTACATTGCTTCCAGATTTTAGACAATCGAATGTACTAAGTACACAAGGTAGACTGTTATTTTAGGTGGAGTGTCATCACAATATTGCAAAGGTTACCCTGGTGTTTCTTCCTAGGTTTCGCCCCCAACTTGGGTTACCCTAGTAACCTCTTACGAAACCCGGCCCCATTGCAAATCATTGCGGAATCGTATGTATTTTGAAGAAACAAGACACCGATTTGCCATTCCAGGCCTTCTCATCTTATCCTCAAGACTGAACTAGCTCAAGAGTCAATAAGTGAGGCATAACATTTTATTAAAGATTTTAATTCTAACTACTGTGTTGTTTAATTATCACTGACTTACTAACTCTTTGTAAGTTACCCTGACACCACTTTGATTGTCGGCCCTTACAAAAAGCCACTCCCCTAAACATAACAAATGTGTTCTAGGTTTTCTTGACTAAGGCAACAAGGTGTACAAATTACAACATAAAATTTCTACACTTTCATAACGAACATATGTTCACAAACTCAGGTGTCTACACACCATACAATACCACGTACGCATCCTTAGCCAATACATGAATTCAATAAAAATAAACACATTACCCCATGTTAACGAACTTGTCTGGAAGACTTGTTCATTTAAAACTTCCCAATTTTCCCAACAAAGAAATAGAAATTAAAGCGAATTGAAAAATTAAAGATCTACATTAGGATATACTAGATCCAATTCAAACAATAATTTGATGTACCTAAATTATTCATAAAAATAAAATAAAATTTTATTTTATTTGTACCATACGAAAATCAGATCTACCATTTGCACAATTCATAGCCATATATTATAACAAAATCTATATAATTCCAGAATAACAATCTATTCTAAGCACAAATAACTTAGTCATAACAAACTAATTATTAAAATATCTATGTTTAGATATTTAATAAATTAGTTCTTTTAAATATCTCATTAAAAACATGATAACTTCTTCTAAATTTTCTTAACATTAAATTATTATATTTATAAATATTATATACATATTTTATATATATAATATATATTATATATATATAATAAACATTACATATAAAAATAAATATATAATAATTATAAAATATAATAAACATATATTAATATTCATAATAACAAATAAAAACTAATGAAATAAGCTACCTAGGGTTTATACCCCTAGCCGCCCACAGGCTGCGCTGTGGGTAGGGCCACCATCGCAGCCCACCCACAGAGCTCCCCGTGGGTGGGGCTGCCATCGCATCCCTCCCCACTGGGCTCGGCCGCAGTGGCTGAGCCGAGCGTTGCCTGCAAGGGCGGCACTGGGCTCGGCCCTCGCTGCTGTCCCCCCCTGTGGGGTCGACTGCGGGTAGCCCCGCCATGAGCTTCGGCTCCATAAAAATTTCAATTCATTTTTTTTTTTAAATACAATTCATAACTCTTAATAAAATATGGCGATTTTTATAAAAAAACACTAAAAATCGCGTACAGAAATTTGACAAAATTTCAGAGCATTATTTCCAAATAAATATTAAATAAAGATTTATATGTGTATATGTATATATACCATTTATATACATATATATATATATATATATATATATATATATATATATATATATAAATCTACATGCAATTTAATAAATAACAAATACTATAACCAGGAAAATACATAGAGAAATGATTTTCTATAGGAATCAATAAATCTTCAAATTTGACACAAGATTTTTCTCTACAGAGTTTTCTAATTTAAAAATAACAAAAGATTTTCAATTTAAATTGGGAAGAATCTTTTCTATAGGAACCCATAACAATTTTTAAAAGAAAACAGGAATCTTCATTTAAAAATTCCTCAAAATTCTTTCCTGTTACGTTTGAGAATTTTCTACTGATTAAACCAAATTTTACAAAATTCCCGAGAAGAATACAAGAAACACAAAAAACTGATATTTTCTCAAACACTCATTTTAAAAAGGAAACAAATCAAAACAAGAAAAATACCTGTTCTCCTGTGATTTGAAGATCTTAGCTGTTGAAGAATGAAACCTTTGCCTGTAGAGTGCAATCCTCCAACTTCTCCAGAACACCAAATCCAAAAGAAATCTTAACCAACCAAAAAGATCCTCCAAGCAAGGGATCTTCCACAAATATACAACCAAAACAAAAGAAATGACAATTTCTTTTAAAAATAATTTTTACACAGCAAATTATTTTTCATTTCCCGTGAAGAAAACTGATAACCCCTGTATTTTTCCAGATCCCAGATAATATCCGTGAACAACCTTAACCAAAAAAAAATCATAAATGCACTGGCACACTTGTCGAGAAGTACAAAATATCTTCCCAACAACTTCTCGGCAATCTTGCCTTTCAAGATTTGCATGATTTAATTAATTTTATTTAAAATTAACAATTTTTTCAAATGCAAAATTTATTTATAATTAAAAATGCCATTTCACCAAAATATTTAATTTAAAAATAAATCTATTCACACAATTTTAACAATATTAATTTAATTAATTATTTATTCAATTAAATAAATTCAACCTTTACATCAAATTACTTAACTAAACAAACTAATTAATTAATTAATAAATAATAAAAACTTTACTTCTTTAACATTTAACAATTAATTTAAATAACAATAAATTAAACATAATAAACTATTATTAAAATTGACATTTTTCCTTTCAAGCAATTAAACCAAACAGAAAAATACAAGACAACCTATGACTCTGAACTAAAACAGACGATGTACTATGACCGGGTTATAGACTAGACTAGGATGAACCAAACTACTACCTCCCAATCAACATATCCATTGAGTCTTGACACGCTTAGACCTGAGTAAACAAGTGGAGTCGGTGTCATGTACCTGCAATCCTACAACCAAGCAAATAACATGCATATATATATATAAACCATTGTATAGGCACACCGTGCGGAGAAAATCACAGGACATCACAGGGCACTCGCAAGCGAGTGATGCGATTCCATTCTCCACACCAATACACATCACATCAGACTGACGAATTAAATAACTGTTAGTCCATCATAAACATATGCATAGCAATAATCATCTGAAGGAAAACATCTACGCTATATCAAAGCATATCAAAAATCAAATATCCAATACAATGTATTATCATGTCACAAATAAATCCACTTGTTGCTCAAAATCAGCGATCCAAAATATCCAACAAAGCACCAAAGTCTCACGGTGTGAAAACATGCAACAAAAACATAAGCATAAATGGAGGGGTACTCACGAGGGTTTTATATAGAATGATATGAAGATGATGCAAAGTAGAATTAAACTAATGGAGATAATATGGAAATGATTCAAAATTTTGAATTTAAACAAACTAAGAAACATCTAGAGGAGCCATGATTCTAATCTAATTGTTAAACTATTCTAAATGTTGAACTAAAATGTAATTAAGCTCTCAAATGCTAAGATGAATTATGTAGAGTAATGTTATGCAATCTTCTCTTATGAAAAATTTGTAAATGAGCCTCTATTTATAGATTTCACCAAGGCATCAGGTGAGTTGGCAGCAATGGACAATCAGGATTAAGTCTGGAGAGATCGAAGGTGAGAAATAAGGAAGTTGGAGAGAATTAAGGAAACTGTCCCCTTTAGTAGAACAATCTTTCCAAGTTTAGAAGAGAATCAATAGAAGGAAGAAGCCATGTGTCCTTGAGTTGGTTAAGATTGTTGAGAGTGAATATCCATTTTATAAATTAGGAATAATTCATTTCATGTGACACATGGTGAGTTGGAAGATGAGGTGGAAGGAGGTTAGGAGAATATGGAGAAATGTGACAAAATTCAAATTTAATGGGAGAGAATTAATAAAATAAAATAAATTACTTAAACTTGTTTATTTTAATTAAATCATGAAGAAAGTGGTTTAGATAAGAGGAATTAAGAAATATGAACTATATAAATAAGCTTTGCAATTTATTTATATAGTAGAGGAAATAAAGATTTTATTAATTAAATAATCGATATTTAATTAATATTCTCCAAACCAATTTTGGATGTATACATTTTTCCCCTCTTTCAAATGATGTGTTTATGCATTGCTTCAAAGAAAATTTTACCAATGCTACTAAAATTTTGATGATGCCCCAGACAACGATTTTCAGAAGATAATGACTATATGCCCCCGCGAGAGATAAATCAAGCAATTTTTTTATAATCAAATATTTCTGATGATTTTTGAAAATTTCCAATGATGTATGATGATGAAGTTCTTATGTGATGATATTCCAGACATTTATCTCCCGATATTGAAGAATTGAGCTGCCCCAATTAATTGACCCTCTGGAAAATTAAAATATCCCACCAAAATTACCCCTTTAATTACCTTTATTAAGAGGTAAAAAGTGAAAAGAGGATTCATTTGTGCATTAGTAATTTTGAATATTTGTGGAGTGAGAGAGCATTCTTGAGTATTTGAGTGAAAATGGTGATCCCCTACGAGACTCATCGATTCAAGCGAGTGCAGCGACACAATGGACCAAAGGGATACTTTCCTCTATTATGGATCACAAAACCTTTCTTGTAAATTTTGAATGATTTTTTCCCGCCTGTATTTTTGAATTTAATATTTTTGAAAAGTTTCGGCATATACAAAAAAAATTGTGGTGCATAGGCTAGTTATTTTAGCACATCCACTAGATTTTTAATACATTGACCAGGTTTAGTGGCACATCCATAGACTATAATAGCGCATCCAAATTGTGGTGCATAGACCATCTGAAATGGCACATTAAATTTTTACATAGAGAGCTCACTACAAATGGTGCATTAAATTTAAGTTTTGGCGCATATACCTAGAGAAATGGTGCATCATATTTGATGGCGAATTAGAGGGATTCCATGGCACATCTAAGGAATTCTCTGGTGCATTGAAAGAAATGGTGGATTGGCAGTCTATTGTGGTGCATTGACCCAATTTGGTGGCGCATCTACATTTCAAAGCAATGAAGGCCGGTTATGGTGCATCTAGAACAAACTTGTAGATATTTTTTGTTTTCTCCTTGATTTTGATGATGTTTTCTCGAGTCAGCCAATGATTTTTTTTTATGATAGATTAGATGATTTAGGGATCTCATGATAGGCAAGATGCACTAATAATGATGTTGTTTTGACCTCATGACAGGCAAGGATCAAAAATAGATGTTTGCGAGATTTGATAGAAAATCTCACTAGAACTGATAGGATGATAGATTGATGTTTGATTGCTTTGCTAATTTGATTTGATTGACTGATGTGTTGATTGCGATGTTTTATAATGATAGGAGACAGATTTAGATAATCTTTAGTCCTGAGAGAGGTATGTGGTGCTTTATTTCATCTATTCCTTTATATTCAGATATCCTGGTACATTTGACATCATTTTTTAGATACATATGTAGTGATGATGATGGTTGACCTATGTGTTTATATGCATTGATCATGGTGGATTCATTTAATTTTCCTATTATATGCTATGTGATGTTTTATGATGGTGATATGATATGCCATGGATGCACCATGTGTTATGATCCTATGATGCTTTTATTAATGATGTCTATATGACCTATATGATGAATCTAATTATGTGAATGGAATGTGTTAATTGCTATGTTTTGTATACTTTCTGATGCAAATATGTATGATGAAATAGATGAAATGGATGAATGGAATGATTAAATAATGGTGGATAATTCTACATGTTCTTATGGATGCATGTTATTATGATGTATGATATGCATGGTGCTCTATGTTTTTGTATTTTTCAATGCAAATATATGGATGCATGTATGAAATGGATGAATGGAAATTTACATATGTTGGTGTTTTGTGTCGAAAAAAATGTATGACTAAATGTATATGGATGGAAATGATATGATAAATGCATTTTATTTTGGATTTTAATGATGTAAACATATATGATCTAATGAATAAGATGAATTCTTTAGAGAATGACGTGGTAATGCATCTATTTTTAGATTTTTATAATGCAAATATATGTATGATCTAATGACTAAAATGATATGATAATGCTATGAATGATGTTCTAATGCTCATTCCTCTAAATGAACCTTTTTGGTAATGTCAAATGTACTCAATCTATTAATGATAGAAATAACAACAGCCTTGGAGAAATCTATAAATAGCACTTACAACATCTAGTATGAATGAAACCTAAACATGCAACTCTAACAATGCAATATTGTCTTCCCAATAATCAATTTATTGTGCTTGGTATCATCATTGAGCTTTTAAAATTTTGAAAGTGAGTACAAACATCGATGGTATAATTAAACCATGATGACCTGAGTACTACTTTCATGATGTTTGATAGTGCAAGTTAACACAAGCAACTAGGTATAATTAAACTGAGATGACCTGAGCATTCCTTGCATAAATAGACAAGAGTTAACTGTTTTCCCATGTGAATCTAGAATATCATTAGTGATAATTTTTAGAGCACATCCCATGATGATTCACATGGTAGTAATGATTAACTCACAAATAGTAGACAAAGAAAAATATCATTCTCGATCATAGCTTCTCTAGTTCTTGACATCCTTGAGTTGCTCCTCAGAAATGATAACAATCACAATGCAAAAAGTTTTGATCATTTTTGTTAAAGTGATAAAATTGTGATTCAAAGTATTGTCACCAAATGATTTTTTTTTTTATTGATATTGTTGTTGTTGGTTTGGATTATTGTTTTTGGTGAGTTTGATGGATGTTCAAAGTTTTAACCCATTTGATTGTTGTGTTTTTGCTATGTTTTCATAGTGTTGTTTATCTGTTGCTTTGTAAGCTTAAAGATGGATTTCCCCTAGTGTGTTCAATATTTTTTCCCCAGTGGAAACAAACCAATTTATTATGAATATGTATAATGATCGGCAATCCAAAGTGAGACACGACCGACACAATAGAATATGTACATGAGGCTTAAACGAAGGATGGAGATAATGACAACAAAGAGCCAATGGGTCAACACATGTTCCAATAGAGGAAGAAGCCAGCTTGTCACAAATAGCGCCTATTGCCAGGTTTTCACTACTTTCTTTTATTGCACTTTTTCAGATTTTATAAAAAAAATTGTATTTTTTCCCTTTTTTGATTTTTTTTCTCTTTTTCTCTTTTTTGTATTTTTCTCTTTTTCTCTTTTTTTGTTTTATTTCTCTTTTTTGATTTTTTTGTTGTCATGAAGATGCCTATTTCCCAAGTTTTCACCAGGGTGGCCATTTTTTCAAATATTTTCTAATGTTTTTGCATTTCTTTAGGACTTTTTCTGATGTTTTTGGATTTTTTCAGGACTTTTTATGATGTAGCAGATGAATCATGTGTAGAATTTCTTGAGATGGAGGTTGTTCATGGGATCTTCAAATAGGTCTCCTTCTGGCATGGATAATTCTTATGCTCTTGACCCAATGATTGACACAATAACAAAGGGGCCCAACCAATTTAGTTCAAACTTTCCTTTCTTCTCTCTATCCTACTGGTTGTGTGGGTTCTCCTTCAATACCAAGTCTCCAACTTGAACTGTTTTGGGTTTGACTCTTTGATTGTAACTTATGGACATCCATTCTTTGTAGGATTTTAGGTGGTTCACTGCATGTTGGCGTCATTCATCTAATAGTTCTAGTTCCTATAATCTAGAGACCTGATAATCCTCATCAGAGATGATACCCTTCAATGAAACCCTAAGAGATGACAATTCAACTTCAATGGGTACAATGGCCCCAGACCCATATAACAAATCATATGGTGTGCCTCCTATTGGTGTGTGAATACTAGTGTGCTACACCCACAAAGCATGGTTTAATTGGATGTGCCAATCATGTCCTATCTCATTGACTATTTTCTTAAACATTTTCAAAATAGTTTTGTTGGAGGCCTATGCCTGACTGTTTCCCTAAGGATAGTATGGTGTAGAGAAGTGATGTTGGGTATTGAACTTCTCACACAATTCTTGCATGTCTTGATTTCGGAACGGTCTTCCATTGTCAGTGACAATGAATTTAGGGATGTTGTACCAACAGATGATGTAATTGAGGATGAATGATCAAAGTTGCTTTCCTATGATGGTGATTAGAGGAATGACTTCAATCCACTTCGTGAAGTATTTTTTAGCTGTTATGATAAACTTGTTTCCATTCGATGAAGATGGATGAATTTTACCAACAAGATCTAGTCCCCACTGACAAAAGGGACATGTTGATGCAAAAGGCTGAAGTTTTTGTGTTGGTGCGTGGATGAGGTTGCCATGAATTTGACACTTTTGACATTTCTTGAAGAATTAGAAAGACTCCTTTTCCATGCTTGTTTAGTAGTATCCTAAATGAAGGTATTTCTTGGCTAAGGTTAAATCACTTGAATGTGTTCCACAAACACCCTCATGAACTTCCTATAAATCCATTTCAAACTCATCGCATTCCATACATCAGAGAATAGTTTCGTCAAGACCTCATCAGTATAACACATCTGCAATAAGAGTATGTTGAGCAGTGAGGCGAATGAAATTTCATTTATGATTTCTAGATAGGTCAAGTGAGAGAGTGTTTTCTTTTAGGTAGGTATAAATTTCACCATAGATTGAGGAATTGGTATCGGCTAGGTGACAAATGACATGGGACTCAATATCGTCATACGCAGGGGAAAATAGTTGTTCCACCAAGAACTCGTAATGACTTCTCTTCTTAGGAATTTGCAATGAAGAAGCAATAGTGGCCATGGCATCAACGACTTTATTGTCCACTCTTGAAAAATTTTCAAATTTGATATCCATGAAGTATTTCTTAAAATAATAGATCATTCTTTTGTAGGGCATCAGTTTGTCGTGCTTTGTTTGATAATCATCATTGACTTGGTTAATGACCAACTGAGAATCTCCATATACTTGCAATTCCATAATTTTCCATTTTGTAGTTATTTTAATGTTGATGATTAAGGCTTCATACTCTACCATGTTATTGGTACAAGGGAACATCAATCTATATGATTTTGGTATGGTATGTCCTTGTGGAGTGACAAATAATATTCATTCCCTTGATCCATGTTGGGTGTGTGATCCATCAAAGTATAATGTCCATTATTTTGCAACTAAGTTAAGGACGTCAACATCTGGGAATTCAATGTGTAAAGGATGATCATCTAGTAGAGGTGCTTCTACTAACTAGCCAGCGGTTGCTTTCCCTTTTATTTCCTTCCTATCCACATATTGGATATCAAATTCATTGAGTATCATAACCCACTTGGCCAGTCTTCCCGTTAGCTTAGATTTTCTAAGTAGGTATTTTAGTGGATCTATTTTGGCTATTAACCTGATGGTGTGAGTTAGCATGTAGTGCTGAAGCTGTTGGGTGGTGAACACTATAGCCAAGAAATCCTTTTCAATGGAGGTATAGTTGATCTCATAGTTGTTTAGCATCCTGTTGATGTAGGGCTCCCAATGATACCTCAGTTGTAGCAATGTATAGCAAGTGTGGTTTTCCTTCTACTGGTGGTACTAAGACAAGTGGAATCATTAGGTATTGTTTCAATTGATTGAAGGCTCCTTCACATTTTTCATCCCATCAAAAAGAAACATTTTTATGTAGTAGGTGAGTGAAAGGATGGGTCTTGTCTACCAATTGTGAAATAAATCTTCTGATTGTTTGGAACCTTCCTTGTAGAGATTGTAGCTGACTGATGTTTTTGGGTGGTTACATTTCCATGATAGTCTTAACTTTTGTTGAATCTAACTTGATGCCCTTTTCTAAAACTATGTATCCCAGGAGTTTGGCTGAACTCACTCCAAACACACATTTCTTTGGATTCAGTCATACATTGAATTTCTCTAGTCTACTAAAGATTTTTTTTAAGATCTCTAAGTGTCCCTCTCTAGTATATGATTTAGCTAATAGATCATCCACATAGTCTTCCATGAAAGTATGCATTATATCATGAAAAATGGTTGTCATCGCGCACTGATAAGTAGCTCCTGCATTCTTCAATTTGAACGGAATGACGTTCCAACAGAATGTTCCCCATGGGCATGTAAATGATGTCTTATCTTGATCCTCTGGAGCTATTTTTATTTTATTATAACTGGAAAAACCATCCATAAGTGACAACGTGCCATGTCCTGCCATCAAATCCACTATGATGTCTATGTTAGGTAGAGGAAAATCATCTTTGGGACAAGCCTTGTTGAGATCTTAGAAATCCATGCAAATGTAAATGTTGTTATCAAGCTTTGAGACTGGCACAATATTGGAGATCCACTCGGCATAGTCAATGGTTCTAATGAATCCTGCATCTAACAACTTCTCCAGCTCTGCTTTTACCAATAAGGCAATATGTGGATGGATTTTCCTTAGTTTATGCTTGAATGGTCTTACTCCTGGTGGGAAGGAGAGATGATCCATGATGAGTTCTGGATCAATCCCTAGCATGTCGGCATAAGACCAAGCAAAGTTGACTTGTTTTTCTATGAAAATTTTGAGAAAGCTTGGTTTTTCTTGGTCTATCAAAGATGTTGCTAGATGGATAGTCTTTACTGTCTCTTTACTGCCGATATTGACAAATTGGGTGGGTTCAATCAACACCTTTGATATTTCCTAAAATTTCTTTGGGAGAGTATCAAAACCTTCCATCCTTCAATGCCTCATAAAGGTTTTCACCATTGGATGTGCTCTTTGTTTTTACTCCTTTTGGATTTGATACTACCATTGAATGGTTTTCACCATTAGATCTATTTCCTATATTATTGATTTTGAAGCTAGAAGGTTTGATACTCCCTTATTCAGAAGCTTCATTACAATGTTTGTTGGTGGAATCTGTTTTAGGATTGTTGGCACAAAGGAATTTAATGATGGCATCATCGTTTGAAGATGTAGGGATGTCAAATGGCTCATTTTGTTCCTAGTCTATGAGCTCAGGATGTACTAGGGATAAGAAGTCACTATACTGGTTAAGGTTGGATATGGTAAGAGTCTTGATGGCGGTCTTCAATTTTCCCAATAGAAAAATCAAGGTCTATAAGTTAACTTTCCTTTGAATTATCTATTTCACTTCGAGTCGAATGGTCTACGCTGGAATCATCAAGGTGTTGTGATCCCAATTCAAGCAGTCTACAACCTAAACCTTGTCCCTCTTCAAGTAGGAGTGCATACTTGTGTACGACATCAATGTCCTTGTCATGACAAGACTCTTCTAATAGTGAATCCCACTCATCTTCATTATAATCAGTTTCATGATCATCACTAGCCTGTAACTGCAAGATTCTTTCAACAACCTTTTGAGTCATCTTTTCTTTTGTATCATCTTTATAACCCATCCTAGTCTTTTCTTTTGGATTGATTAAGAGTGGTTGGATGGGTTCTATAATTCCTTCTTTTATTTTTCCTACAAGGCCTTTTCCCTCATATCCCATCTTTTCTAGGATAGTGAAGCCTTTTCCATATTGTGTTGTTTGTACATTTGCAGTTGTTGCTTGAGATTCTTCTTCATCCTTATAGAGCCAGTTTAGAAGATCTTTGTCTTCTGCTTCATCACACCTAGTGCTTTCTTTTATAAATTGACCATCAAATTTTCTAATTTGTTGTTATGTTTGTTGTGTTGATGTTGAGGTTTTCCCACATGACTTGGACTTTTTCATCAAATTATTTTGAAAATGCATTCAATTGGACTTCATGACTTGAGGAAGTGGAGGAAGCAACTTCTTCTTTCATCTCAGATTGTTTGGACATGGAACTGGATTGACCTTCATGATTTGAGGAGATGACCAACGATTTGGATGAGGAACTTGATTGGAATTGATCATTGGAAGGGATGGAAAGGGAAGCTTCTCTGTTATGAGGCACAAAAACATCTTGGATAGATTTCAGGGTATTGCAATACTGAGGACTATTTGAATCATCTAAAATGGTGATTTCTTGGCCACCACAAGGAAATTTCAAACATTAATGGTAGGTTGATGGAACCGCTTTTATTTCATGGATCCATGGGCAACCCAATAGTAGGTTATAGGTCAAATCCTTGTCTAAGACTTGACAAATTACATCTTTCTAAATTGGTCCTACTTGAATAGGTAACACAATTAATCCTTGTGAAGATATTTCCTCATCATCATATGCTTTTATTGTAATCTTTTTCTTTGAATCAATTTCATTCTCAAAAAATCCTAAGGTGCAAACAAGCTTCAAAGTATATATATTTAGGCCAGCTCCTCCATCTATTAGGACACATTTGACACAATGTTTATGGATTAGGACTTCAATATGAAGAGCGGCATTGTGGGGATGAGAAATAGATGCATCATAATTTTTTGAAAAGGATAGGCAATGCGGCACAATCAAATGTCCCACCATGGCTTTGAATTTATAAACTTCCAAATTTTTTGGTACTGTTGTGTCCACTAGGTATTTTTCCAAAATCTATTTGTGGGCAGGTGAAATCTTGAGCAATTCCAATATTGATATTTGTGCAAGGATCTTTTGTAATTGGTCCACTATTTTGCATTTATTGGATGAGGCAGTGGGTGTTTTAGATGAACTTCCTTTTAAGACATATTTGGCTTGTTCCCTCATGGTTTCATTTACTAGTATGTTTTCTTGTTTCCCATTGCTTTTAATGACATTGATTTGAGCATAATTTGTTGCCATATCTGGTTTGATGTCATTGATTTGATTTTCAAGGATAGTTATGTCTTGTTCTTGTTTAATTGGAGTGTCATAGATTGGACTATTAGCTGCAATAATGTCTTGATGGTCATTGGTTTCAATGATATTCATTTGGTCTTCTAAAATTGAGATATGATTTATGATAGTATCATGGACATAGTTTATGTTCTTTTCCTTTCTGTTTGTTGTAGAAGACTCCCCTTTCTCATAATTCGGTAAAGTATTTTTAAATGCTTCGTGATCGGCATTTGTTTGGAGTCCCTCTATTTGTATGATCTTGTTATCTATCAAATATTGTATTTTATTTTTCAATTGCATGCAACTATTTGTTTGATGGCCTTTGCACTAATGAAATTCACAGTAATAGGCATCATTCCACCATGACAATTTTACAATTGGTTCAAAGGCTCAAGTGTCAAGTAGTCTGATGAGGTTATTTTCAAGAAGTTCTCTCAATGCAGATTCATGTGATTGACCCAAAGGCATAAATTTTCTTCGGTTTGATTGTGTTTGAGATGGTGGAGGTTTGGATGTAGTGTTACTTTGATTGTGGCCATTTTGATTATTAGGTGGGTTGACATTTTGATTAGTGCCTTGATTGATGTTTTGATCTATCTTGATTGTGGTTCTTGATAGATTAAAGACTGGTTTGGCATTATGTGTTTCAACAGCACCATCATTGGCATTCTTGTTCCTTGTCCAAAATTTGGGTTTCTCATTGTTATGATGGTTAGAAGAGCTAGCATTGTTTGATCCTTCATTGTCAATTTTCAATACCCCTCTTTTGAATAAGGCGTCTTCAATTTTAACACCATTTTCTACCATCTTCTCAAAGCTAGTAGGACATTGTAATTGCAATCTATAACTCATTTCATTGTTAAGGCTAGCAATGAAAATCTCCATCTTTTCTTGTTCGGGTAGGGGACGAGCGTATTGAGCAAATAACCTTCTCCACCTTTATAAGAATATGAGAAAAGATTCTCCTTGTTTCTATTTGGTATTACAAAGATCCTTCATGGTTATCTCATGTGCAATGTTATATGAATATTGTGTGATGAAATGGTTGAAAATTTCTTGAAAGGATTTTATGCCCAGTTGTAGTTTTGAAAACCATTCCATACAATGGCCTCCCAAGCTGCAAGGAAAAAGTCTCATCAAATATGTGTCCTCATGAGAAAACTCAAGACTCATGGTTCATAATTCTCACACATGGTCTATGGGGTCTGATTTTCCATTGTGCTTGTCATATTTTGGTAAGTCACAATTTGGGGGAAATGGTATCATTTTTAACCTTCTATCAAAGGGATAGGGACAAAGATCTTGTAACAAGTATCTTTTTGGAGTCCCTCCTTGCATGTCTTGCAATTGTTGTTGAAGGTTCTACATTTCATGTGTTAGGGCAGCCATTTGATCCATAGTGGGTTTTTCGATTTTCAATTTATTGACATCAAAATCACTTGGTAATTTGATCCCTTATTTTGCTAACATTAGAAGGTATTTTTCCCCATCTTTTTCAAAGATTCTTTCTAGGAATTTATGAAATTTGGGATCTTGGTTTGCTTGTTTTATTTCCTCCTCTATTATCTCTTTCGTTTCATTTTGATAAATCTTGTGAAAGGGATTTTCTTCTAGTTCACCCATGGTACCTTGAGGTTCAAGTTCTTTATCCTTAACTTTTTCTTTTGGGATCCTGTTAAAATGGGCATGCAAGTGATGAAGGTTTGCTAAAATTTTGATCATTATTTGAGAGTGCCAAACGAATACCTAGGTTGAATAGAATGATGAATTATATTGATGTAACCAAGGTGATAAACTTTGATGTAAAGTGTATTGTTTCGAGATGAAAGATGATAAATCCTTATGGGGAAACTCAACTTGATGATCAAATTTTGGGTTTTTGATGATTGGGCACTTTTAGATGTTTGATCAAAGTTTAGGTAAAGGATTTCACTTGGAGAAGTCAATTTTTAACAAGTTTAGACTCTAAGGAACTTAAGGAATAATTCCGAACTTGAGAAGATTCTGCAATTTTGGTTCCAATTGTGAAATGGGGTACAAATTTCCTTCTTAAACGAGATGTTCAAATCTTTGGAAAAGTATTGGATTTTGGCAATAGTAAAATGAATACAAGTTGAGGTTATTCTTTGAAGCTTTCCTATAGAAATTGAAAAGCAATCTGTCTCTAAATTCGTAGAGTGTTGAGAGACGTTTTTTATGAGCTTTTGGACTAAGGGCTATGGACTTTGGTTTCCAGATTTTAATCTTTCATGAAATCATTGGATAAAGACCATGTTTATACTTTGCTGCACCTATGGAATGATTATGGATTGGAAAAAATTTCTAAATCCGATTTTAGAATGTTAGATAGGAGTTAAATTCAACTCTCTGGTTATGAATTTTTGTTAATGTGTCATAACAATCAGTAATGCGTTGAAAGGAAGATACGCTATAGCATAGCTTGGATACAACATAGAAAGGGTTGAATGTGTTGCAGAATCAGGTATATGCACTGTAGAATATCTCAGATGCGCCAAAGTTTCAATTGTATGCACTAGGGAATAGCTCGGATGCACCAAAGTTTCGGGTGTATGCAATACAAAAGTTGGTAAATGCACCACAAAAAGCAATGTATGCATGGATAAAAGTTGTGAATGCGCTATAGCAGTGAGTGAGTGCACTAGAAAAAGAAGTGAATGCACTATAACAAAGGGTATATGCATTGGAAAAAGCAGTTAATTGGCTATAGAAAACAATGAATGTGTTGAACTAGATAATGTAACAATTTGTTGCTAGTTTACTTGATTTTTCTCATTTTTTGGTCACAAAATGGTTTGTTTCAAGTAATGTGTTCTAAATCACAGTTTTGCACTTTTCTAGTGTGTAAGCTTTTTCTTGAAGTTTGTTTTGAAAGCACTTTGACAAACACCATCAAGCAATGTACACTCCTATGGCTGTGAAAGACTATATTCTTTTGGATTCCATGCGGGTTTTACCCCAACCGCACTTATTCTTAGTGGATGAATTTAGAATCTTGGCCACATGAGCTCCCCCTTTTAGTGCACTCACTTCTCAGGTCAACCAAGCTTCTAGTACCCATAAAAATCCCATGGTAGGATGATCATCTCTATTAAAAACTATGAGAATGTGGATGCCTTCGCAATGACCATTGTTGCGCCAAAGAATAGATAAAGGTTTTGGCCAAACTACAAAAAGGGTTTTAGTAAGGACTTTCCATTTGTGAGGGTTCATCCATGTTGCAAGTGACCATTGTTGCCCTTCTCATCAGAACCAACCTCATGATACTGGCCTTTGTTCCAATACCCACACTTATATACCAACTGCAAATGCGCTTGGCTTTAGCATGTTACAGATTGGGTCATTCCCTTGGGTGATTGCATTTTCCCACAAGGCAGGCCCTCTAGGAAAAAATAAATCAAGAAAGTATACTTGTAGTTCAATTAATCTTTATTTTGCATGAATAAAGAGAGAACCCATGTTGTATACTCCACTCACACTCACAGATAAACAAGACTGGGTTTGGCTTTTTGGTCACCCAGTTAAGGAGAGAGCATATGCCTACCATTCAATGCACAACAGATAATGAAAATAAATGGGTCTAGCTTTTTGGTCACCTCGTTAAGGGGAGAGCATATGCCTACCATCATGGTGTTCATTCCTTCCTAATTAGTCTAGATTCCTAATTTAAACATAAAGGACATAAATCACTCCCACCCCTGCATCAAATTTTTCAATGGTTTGCAATAAATATTTCTTTGAAAATGTTCTTGGGTTTCAACAGAGTCTTTGACAATGTTTGTAAAACTTGCATAACAGAAAAACATTCATTAGTTTTCAAACTCTGAAGAAACTTGTAGAGAAAATAAAATGCACCATTATAGTAAATTGATGTGCCAAAAAGGTTAATACGTTGCAGAAATAAATCAATGCACCATAGAAAACATGAAATGTGCTACAGAAAATTTTAAATGCGCTATAGAAACCCCCTGATGCACAACAAAATGGAGTAGATACACTGGAGAAATCCTTTGTTGTGCAAGAATAGTCAGTGAATGCTCCAAAGAATCTTTTGTATGTGTTAGAGTAATCAACGGTTGCGCCAGAGAAACTCATATCCAAGCCTATAAAATATACTTTCCAGAAAACATCAAAATAATAGGGGCTAGGCCCCATGGTGGGTACCAATTTATGTGTGTAAGAAAATATGTGGATTAAACTAATTAATAACACATAATAGATGCAATGTATTACATTAAGGGAATCTAAATTAATAAAATACAATTCAATAAAGTGATTCCTTAAAAACATTTCATCTTCCTCTATTCTTAAATGTCCATGGTAATTGTGCTCTCAGATCTTAATTATGCACTAAATTACTGGGATGCCACCTAAGAAATGAGTATCCTCTAAGCTAGAATGTAGAAACTATGTCTACACCTACATGATTTAATGATTTAGCTGAATGATATGATGAAATTCCATGATGAATGAGTGCTTGTTTACATCATGATCTAAAGATGATGCAAAGTAGAATTAAACTAATGGAGATAATATGGAAATGATTCTAAATTTTGAATTTAAACAAACCAAGAAACATATAAAGGAGCCCTGATTCTAATCTAATTGCTAAACTATTCTAAATGTTGAACTAAAATGCAATTAAGCTCTCAAATGCTAAGATGAATTTTGCAGAGTAATGTTATGCAATCTTCTCTTATGAAAAAGTTGTAAATGAGCCTCTATTTATAGATTTCACCAAGGCATCAGGTGAGTTGGCAGCAATGGACGATCAAGATTAAGTCTGGAGAGTCGATTGAGAAATGAGTAGGTTAGAGAGAATTAAGGAGTGTCCCCTTTAGTAGAACAATCTTTCCAAGTGTAGAAGCAATGGAAGGAAGAAGCCATGTGTCCTTGAGTTGGCTAAAATTGTTGAGAGTAAATATCCATTTTAGAAATTAGGAATAATTATTTTCATGTGACACATGGTGAGTTGGAAGATGAGGTGGAAGGAGGTTAAGGAGAATATGGAGAAATGTGACAAAATTCAAATTTAAAATTCAAATTTAATGGGAGAGAATTAATCAAAATTAAAACAAATTAGTTAAACTTGTTTATTTTAATTAAATCATGAAGAAAGTGGTTTAGATAAGAGGAATTAAGAAATATGAACTATATAAATAAGCTTTGCAATTTCTTTAAATAGTAGAGGAAATAAAGATTTTATTAATTAAATAATCGATATTTAATTAATATTCTCTAAACCAATTTTGATGTATGTACATACAATTTAGCAACATAACAATTCCTAATCAATCTCGTTCAATCTCACCAGACTCATGACTAACTGCCAAGCACTATTACAATGCATTACACATTATAGCATTTTCCCTTCTAAGAGAATTCCAATCAATTTGCATCAACAAACCCATATAGGGAATATACCAATTCAATTCCCATTCGTAACAACAGACCAAACTCACACAACAATCACCATATTAGGCCATGTCAGAGAGACATACTCCAATCTCTCGTTGATCTACTCGAATCACACCGATACATGCATCTCATGGTACATTGTCAACCAAGTCCATCACCATGTCGATGAGAGATTTCAGCTTCTCCCACTAATACACACATGTTTTATCGACGTCCACTTTACCACTCAAGAGGTTCACCAACTCATCGAATAGACATCACCCAAAGTCACAAGGAACAGCCAAAGTCACATTGACAAGAACGTTCAAGACTTCTATCAGCATGTGGAAGAGACATTTCATAATGTCTCGGCGAACTCACAAAGTCACACCAACATGAGTCTTCCATCCTACCATCGGCATGTCGAAGAGATATCTCAGAAACTCCCGCTAAAGTGAACTACTCTCATCGACAATGTAAACATGATACCACAACAAGGGATACCGATCTATCGAGGAGAGAATGGGTGAAGTCTCATCGATGTAGAGCTAAGCGAGACATGAAAGCTTATTGGGAAATCAAAGAGACTATGAACAAACTCCCTTCGATGGTATGTTGTCTTGTCCAACAAAGAGACAGAAGAACACAATGCTACCAATGTCAAGATAGTAAGTTGAGACACATTTCCAACATGCTCCCACTTGACGAAGACTTACTGCCTTCTCCAATATTCGAGATTACTGAAAGTTATAGGCCCTAAGGCCCATCGAACTATCACACCACCTAAACTTGTTTGTGCTCACTAGTTTCATTAACGCATCTGTAACATTCTCAAGAGTATCTACTTTTTCAAGATTGACCTTTCCATCCTCCACCATATCCCATACAAAATGATACTGCACATCAATATGTTTCATCCTGGCATGGAAAGTTGGATTTTTTGCCAAACAAATAGCACTCTGACTGTCACAAAAAATGGTATTTTTTCCTAGATTGAACCCAATATTAGGACATAAACATCTAAGCCAAATGGTTACTTTGTAGGCATGTGTTGCTTCCATATACTCTACTTCCATAGTAGATAAAGAAACTATAGCCTATCACTTGCTCATCCAACTAATTGTACCACCATTCAATGTGAAGATGTATCCACTAGCGGACCTCTTGTTTTTAATGTCCCCTACCCAATTAGAATCCACATAACCTCGAATGTTTATGGATCTATATGACCCAACCGAGTTACCATGATAGCACAAAGTGTACTAAGACGTACCTCTTAAATATCTAAAAACTCTTTTCATAGCATCCCAATGTGGTCTACCTGGATTTTCCATAGAATGACTAAAAACTCCCACTACTTGGAAAATTTATGGCCTTGTACAAACCATTGCATACATTAAACATTCAATTGCACTTGCATAAGTAACTTTGGTCATGTCCTCCATCTCGGTAGGAGATTTTGGACAATCTTCAATAGATAGCTTTGTTCCCTACAACACTAGAGCAACTAGTTGCTTGCAATTAGTCATACCAAATCTCTCTAGGATAGTATTGATATAATTAATATGGTTGAGCAAAATCTTTATAGTTCCTCTATCCCTTTTGATTTCCATCGCTAGAATATACCTTTCTACACCTAGATCTTTCATTTCAAACTTTGTTGACAATTGAGATTTTAGATCAGAAATCATAGTCTTACTATTTCCTATGAACATGTCATCAACATACCAGGCAATAATAAGAACTCAATCATTTTCAATTTTGAAGTACACACAATGATCATATTTCAATCTTACAAATCCCAATGACAACACAAATGTATCAAACTTCTAGTACCACATTCTAGGTGATTGTTTTAAACCATACAGAGATTTCCTTAACTTGTAAACAAAATTTTATTTACCTTTTTCCACAAAGTGCTTAGGCTGAGCCATAAATTTATTCTTCAATATTTCCATGAAGAAATATTTTCTTCACATCCATTTATTCAATCTCTAAGTCATACGTTTTTGCAAGTGACAATAACAATATGATAGATTTTCGCTTAGCTACAAGAGAAAATACTTCACCATAATCAATTCCCTCTACCTAGGAATAACCTTTTGCAACTAACCTAGCATTATAATTTTCAACATTGCCATCTAGACTGATTTTCTTCTTAAATACCCGTTTATAATCAATAGGTTTTCTACCTTCAGGCAAGGGCACCAGACTCAAAGTTTCATTCTTTTTCAATGATGCCATTTCTTCATTCATGGCTTCCAACCAAGAATCTAAATTAGACATTTCAATTCCATCTATCACATTCCTAGGCTCATCAGTGCTTGTAATAAAATCATAGGAACAATTTACATCCAACATGGAAAAACCATACCTTTCAAGTTGTCGCCTTTCACATGTAGACCTCCTCAAAGGTTGAGGCTGAAGTTGTGACTCTTCTTCTTCGAAACTCTCGGAGCTACTAGAACTCTCCTTAGTACACTTCATAGTTCCTCTTTATCTATAGTTCGAGGAAATCCAACTACTTCATTCTTCTTTTCTTCTTTCATCTTCAACTGCAGATCCACTGAAGAAGGTTTTAGCTCATGAAAGATTACACTTTTGTTTTGTACAACATTTTCAATCAGAGGATTCCAAAGCTTTTATCCTTTCACACCAATGTCATAGTTAATGAAGATACATTTTTTTATCCTTGTTCTCAAACATAGATATTTTCTCATTCAGAACATAAGCATATGCCTTAGAGCCAAATACTCTTACATGTCTTAAAGAGGGCTTCTTACCATAACCAAGATTCCATAGGTGTTTTGTCAACAAGTGTCGAAGATGGAGATTGATTTATTAAATAACATGTAGACATACCCTTAGCCCAGAACTTCTGCTCCATACAAACATTGCTCAACATACTTCTCACCCTTTCCATCAGCATCCTATTCAACCTTTTAGCAACTCCATTTTTTTGTGGAGTGTAAGGTGTTGTTTTATTCCTTTTAATTCCATGTAATTTGCAATACCTTTTGAAATATACAAAACAAAACTCACCACCATTATCTTTCCTCAAACATTTAATTTTTCTTCTAGTCTGGTTTTCAACCAAGTTTTTAAACTCTTTAAACCAACTGAATAATTTTGATTTACTTTTTAGAAAATAAACAAATGCCCTTCTCGAATAGTCATCAATAAAAGAAACATAATATCTTGATTTCGATAATGAAGGAACATTTAATAGACCAAAAACATTAGAGTGAATATAATCCAGAACACCAAAAGATCTTTGAGGACTAGAATAAAATGAAACATGATGTTGTTTTCCATATATACAGTGTTTGCAAAATCAAACTCAAGGTTACAATCATCAAGCCCTTCAATCGGGTTTTTATTTTTTAGAGCTTTTAAGCCTTTCTCACCAATTTGGTCTAGCCTTTGATGCCAGAGCATGGTCTTTTCTATTGGGAGTTTCACCTCCAAATATTTTTCCTCTAGAGGAGCTTCATTCTCCTTCTCTACGTGAGTAACCTTTTTTGACTTTGCAAAGACACTATTGCATTAAACATGTTTGTCCAGCTTGTATAGGGTACCAGTTCAAGCACACCTAATTAGCACCATTGAGCCTCTAGTCCTCTTACAACCACCATTCGAGAATGAAACTTGTACGCTTGAATCATTCAACTTACTAACAAAAAGTAAATTCTAAGCCAAACCTGGAATATGCATTATACCATCAATTCTTTTGATTCTTCCATTAGGAAATTAAATTATGACTCTTGCATGGCCAACAATTACTAGACATGAGTCACTTGCCAGATACACCTTTCCACCAGCATACATTTTGTAATTCATAAACGACTTTGTGATACTTCATGTGAAAAGATGCACATGAGTCAATCAACAGACATCATCTAATGCCTAAGTCTCCAAGGATGCAATGAAGGCATCTGCATCACTCTGAGAAGAATCATTATCTGAAGAATTGTTTTACTTCTTTTTTCTCCTCTTTGCAATCCTTCTGGACCTGACCATGATGCCCACAATTCCAACATTTCACCTAGGAATTTTTTCCAAGAGACTTTGATCTCGCTTCAAACTTGAATTTAGACCTCTTATCCTTCTTCTTTACTTTCTCCTTTGATCTACCTCGAACAACAAGAGCCTCCTTTTCCATCACAGAATATTTCCTTCGCATCTCTTCTGACAGCAATGAAGCAACCACATCTTCCATCTTCAAAGTGGTTGTTGTACTCCCAATATCCATGACTAAATCATTCCATGAGTCTAGAAAAGAACATAAAAAAAGCATAGAATGATCCTCATCATCTATCTTCACACCTATAGATGTTAACTGAGCAATGACAACATTGAATGTATTCAGATGATCAACCACAAACACTCAAGCTTCCTCCATTTTCCAAGAGTATAGCTTCTTCCTCAAGATAAAGTTATTCACCAAGGACTTTCCCTAATAAATGTCACCAAGTTTCTTCTACAAGGAAGATGCAGACTTCTCTTCATGAACATTCAAAAGAAAAAAGTTTGGTAGACATACTCTTATAAACCCTTTGGCTTTTCTATCTGCAAGGTCTTAATCTCCTTACTTCATGCCTAAAAATTTTGTTCCAAACACAACAATCCAAAGATCTCTATCTACCAATAGGTCTTCCATTTTGAGTTTCCACAACTCAAAATTTCCACCATTGAACTTTTCAATTTCTATCTTCCCTAAAGTGCTTTCCATCTTAATCTGCAATCGAGATAACCAGATTCCTCTATAAGACTCCTACTTCAAAATTGGCACAAAACACCCGTCCAACTCACAAGGATAACACAACTTGTCAAGCTCTGATACCACTTGTAAGGAAATCAGAGGTTCAAAAACACTTTCTTGATGCTAATTCTAAGAAGAGAATACAGACATATGGCTCAATTTCAAATTACAATTCATTAAAGATGCACATTAGCAGAAAACTAGATAGAGAAAAGTTTAACACAACCACAGAATGGACAATAGTTTTAACATGGGAAAACCCTTTCAGGAGAAAAACCCACACACCAAGAAAAAAACACTTTTTATTATAGTGAACAAATTCCACCTACAAAGTTAGAGTTTGTTGCTCTCAGATGTCAATTCACCACATACAATTTGGGAAAAATTACAATTCCTAATCAATCTCATTCACTCTCACCAGACTCATGACTCAAAACACAAAAAATATTACAATGCATTACATATTATATCATTTTCCCTTCTAAGAGAATTCCAATCAATCTACATCAGTAGACCCATATGGGAAACATACCAATTCAGTTCCAATTGATAACAGTAGACCAACCATCACACGGTAGTTACTATATCAGGCCATGTCAGAGAGACAAACTCCAATCTCTCACCAATCGACTCGAGTCACACCAATACATGCTTCTCATGGCACACTATATACCAATTTCATTACCATGTCAATGAGATATTTCACCTTCTCTGACCGATACCCACATGTCTCATCGATGTCCACTTTACCGCTCAAGAGGTTCACCAACTTGTTGAAGAGACATAACCCAAAGTCATAATGAACAGCCAAAGTCACATCGACAAGAGCATTTAGGACTTCTATCAACATGTCAAAGAGACATTTCACAATGTATCAATGAACTCACAAAGTCATATTGACAAGATTCTTCCATCCTACCATCAGCATGTCGAAGAGACATCTTAAAAACTCCTGCCGAAGTGAGCTACTCTCGCCGACAATGTAAATACGACACTGCAACAAGGGATATGGGTCTGTTAAGGAGACAATCACCAACCATGAAATTTTTTACTGATGTAGAGCTAAGTGGCACATGAAATCTTATTGGTCCATTGAAGAGACTTTTAACAAAGTCCCTTCGATGGTATGTTGTCTTTCCAATAAAGAGAGTGAACACAATGCTGCCAATGTCAAGCCAGTAAGTTGAGACACATTTCCAACTTTTCTTAGTGTCTAAATTTTCCCCTCTTTGATACAATGTATATTTTCATTTTGTGTCAAGGAAAATTAATCAAAAATATGCCCCAGTGAAATTAGGATGAGGAAGGATGACAAGGAGGTAGTGGTATGCCCCCTCGAGAGGATAGGCGGGTTCAAAGGACACAAGGGTTATCTCAAAATGGATGAGAGGACTAGAAGATAAAGGAAAAATGATAGAGGAAAATAGATAAGGATGATGAAGATGCAAGCTACAAGAAATTTTAGAGCGGAAGAGATGAATGTTAGCATAGAAGACATGGATCTTGATATAGTGCTAGTTGAGATAATTTGCAGATATATAATTTTCTATGCAAGGCTTTTCCATTTAATCATCATTGGGTGGTAAAATATGAAAAAAGGACCACAAACACCATTGTATGACATAGACCAAGGTCAACAAGGTCATCCATTTATAAAATAAACAATCGCAAACAAGGAATGTCCTAACTCATACTAAGGGTCATGTTGCCCCATTTTTTTGTCAAGGCAAACCGTGCATAGCAATCAAATAAAAGGTGAGTCATGAGACATCATCACTCCTCTAAATCCTTCATGGGACATCCTCAAGGTGGCTAGTAACATGACCGAAGCAAATCCAAAAGATAATACAAAATAGACTAGCAAGGTCAATAACCAATCAGATTGTTTGCAAATAAGTGTTTTCCAATGTGTTAAGTGACTAAGTGAGTGATGGGTTGACTGTTTTGACAAGGCCTGCTTTCAGGAGAAGAAACATGTTGTATAAGACATCAAGTCTAGTTTCAATCATGTAACTACCTATATAAGGAAAATGACAAAGTGTGATAGTGACAAGTTCATGTTTTAGGAAGGACACATCATGTATAAGACCACTAGTTTCGATCGATTTGACTGGTTTGATTGATTTGACTTAGAGACATGTTGGCTTGCTAGTCTTGTTGATTCAGGATTTGTGTTTGAGTTCAGATGATTATGTTTTGTTTGAGTTGATGCTATCTGATTTATTTTAACTGACCTAGGGGGCCTTAGGGGCCCATCGACATATGGCCTTTCCTACGTAGCAATGTGTAGATACCTCATAGTTTTGACCCTTGACTTTGTTACAATGACAAAGGATTGAATCATGATTTTATTTGACAACACCTAAAGGAATGACCTAATGCCTCAGGGGAATATCAATAGATGCCCTTTCCTACATCCAATCATAGAGGCAACATAGTTCAACAATGACAAAGATTGGCATGACTGACTTTGACTTTGTTTTGGGATTTTTTTAAAGTTATCTGAATATTTTTGGGTTTTTCGCATGTTGGCAATTTTTTTGGATTTTGAAGTTTTATGATTTTTTTTGTCTTTATTCGAATTTTTTGATTTTTTGGATTTGGTATTTTTGTGATTCTTTTTGTCTTTTGAAGTTTTATGAATATTTCATTTTTTTGTCTTTTTGTTGATCTCCAATGACAAGTGTAGAATCGAATGAAGCTATGTGTTAGGATACTGCCCTTAGTTAGGTATAGGACTCACCAATAGGGATGGTATAGGATAGGAGTTTATTATGGATGGAAGATGGAGAAGAAAGGACACGAGACATCAACTACTTGGAAGTCACGATAAAGACGACAAGGCCTTATCATGAATGTCAAATGGGAGTTGATGGAAGGTAAAGGCATTATTATGGATTAGGGTGGAAGATCAAATAGAGTGACAGTAGATAACAAAGTAAAGATTGACTACACATGATGCCTGTTTGCCAGGTTTTTATGATGGTACTTATCCATGGGGCCATTGATGTGGTTTTCACTATTGGATGAATTTTTTTTCTTTACTATTTTGATGATTTTTTTTATTATTTTTTTTTGTCACAAAGACACCTATTTTCCAGGTTTTCATCAAGGTAATGATTTTTTTCATTTTTCTTTTTTTTTTTGCATTTTTTGGGACTTTTTCTCATTTTTTGCATTTTTTTAGGACTTTTTTCTCATTTTTTTGTATTTTTTGATTATGACAAGTGCTCTATAAAGCTAGGTATAGAATTGATAAGTGCCAGATCTGTAGACTATCTTGACAATTCCTTGATCCTGTTTGGATAACCGTGCTAGATAAAAATAGTCGATCTGGATGACAAGTGCAAGTGGAAAATATGAAGGGTGGTAAATGTGATAGATGAAAGAGCCTATAATAAGATCCCTAATATGTACACTACGTGGGCCATCAATCTTTAGATGAAAAGGAGCCTGGGAAACCAACGAGCTAGAGTATGTGAAGCGGTTGTCATCAAAGATACATTGAAAGACATCATCAATGGTATGATTTGACATATATGTGAAAATGGATGGGTGGAATGGAGTATATAGTATGAGTGAGAGTGATGTGGATGGAGGCCTTGGATCAACAAGATTTTTTTTTTACTTTTTTCCTGTATAGATTCCCCCAGTGATTTTTGATGGAGAGGCATACTTGGAATTCACCTTTTTCTTTCTTTCACTTTTGACTTTTATTTTTTATTTGTCCAATAGCTTTTTATTTTGGCTAGGGGAATTGTCTTGATCTTCTTTTGTTTTTGATTTATCTAATAGATTTTTATTTTGGCTAAGGTACTTATCATGATCTTCTATTCTTTTTCATTATGTCTCTTGATTCTTGATCTCCTTTTAACGATAGCTTGTTCATTGGAGCCTTTCCTTTATTCTTTTCTTGCAATATGACTTGTTGATCCATGTCTATGATGTGAATGGACATGAGTGAGATGGATGAAATAGGTAGAGTGACAAGAATGTTGAGTGGACAAACAAGAGTGGTGATGCCATCAATGGAGTCTTTGAGACTATCCTTTTCAATACTGCTAATGTCAAAGGAATCTTGCACATCCTTAATGACTTGGAAAGGTGGCTTAATAGTGGCGACATTAGAATATGAATATCCTAGCCTAGGGTAGGTGGGAGGGAAGGATGATGTTTGGATATCCTCAGTGGGGTTGTTATCAAATAGTGGATTATCATAGATATCCTGGTCCAACCTGTGGTTCTCATGGATATGAAAAGTTTGAGTACAAGCATATATGGCAAAGGTCGATGTATCATCAAGGTACCAAAAGGTTTCAATCCAAGCATGGCCATCTTTTTGCATTCCTTCTGCAGTTGTCTTGACATCAAAGTTGGAGAAAATAATTAAATCAATGACTGAATTTAAATGAGACGAGATAAGATAAAATTGAAAGTGAAGGAGAATGAATAAATTGAATGATTTTTTGACAAAATCAATTAGTTCAAAGAGGAAAGTACATAATTAAATAATGGAAGAATTATTTCATTACAAAAGGAAAAAATAAAATTATCTTCTTGATTAAATGGAAATTTAATTCAAAAAGGTGAACAAAAAGGCATGTCATTAATTAAATAAGATTTAAATAATTTGTGTGAGAAAAAGCTAAAAGTGAATAATTATCATAATTATTCAATTATAGTAGAAAATGGTAATAATTAAATAAATAAAGTTTATTAATTATAGATGAAAGAGGACATTAGTGTCATAATTAAATAAATATAATTTATTTAATTAATCAAGAGTAATGGAGAAAAGAATTAAATGAATTAATTAAATAATTACGAACTATTTAATTAATAGAAGTATGAACCTAGATAATGGAAACATGGTGTTAGCATGCCTAGGACATTTCTCAATGTCTACACTCACAAAAAATTAATAGTCTTCCCATGATCCAACAACTATATACATCATATTGGGAAAGAATCCCAAAAGGAAAGCATAAAAATCAGTGACATGGTGGACCACATGTCCTCGTCCATCACCCCAAAAGTTGCAAACACTCAATTATTGATTCAAAAATTATGCGATGAGACTAGTGATGTTTTGAATGTTGTGGGAGTGAATAGAAAATTATTATTGGGTGAGAAGGCTAATGAGGTGCTCAGATGTAACAAAGTGGCCCTTAAGTGTAAAAATCATGTTTAGATGCTTTGGATCAAAAAATTACAGGTATGAAATAGCACATTGGGTAGCTTGTTCAATTAATATTTCCTTCCCCTTTCCTTCTAGATGTTAGCATCATGATAGAGGAGTAGATAAAACAAGCATTGGAAGAAAAGCAACAAGAGAAGGACCCTTTTAAAGGCCTCGGTCAATCCCTAAGCATTGTCAAGGTGAAAGGAGTCTTACAACCGCTCACCCAATTGGAATATCATATGAGGGTTGTTGCACAAACCATGAATAATTTCTCTTTTAAAGAGATGATTGCTTTGAATAAATTTGAAAAAATGCTAAAGAAGGTGTAGCCATATGATGAAGAATGGGCATATATTCAATCCACTATCTAAAAGCTATAGAAGTAGCGGTTTTCTCTTTTTTTATTTTTCAGAATTTTATGTGTGGAACTAAAATTTTGGGTTCTCCCCTCTACGAGTAGAGTTCCTCGTGAGTTGCCAAAAGCTATAGACTTTATCTACAACAACCTTATTCTATAAAGGGTTCTTTTCCAAGGCATTTTTAGCAGTAATGACCTTCCTATTCAAGTTGCCATGGCTTTTGCACTCAAGTTTGAATTTTCATATGGGGCAAAACCACTTGTCAAGCTCGTGCAACTGCTACCAAATCTGAGGATTATGCTTAAAGAGAAATATGGTAGGATGCCACATGGTGGATTTACATGCCAACTAAAAGGAGTGAACGGTGTTTTTGTCTCATTGAGTGCCCACTTTCTCTAAAGACACGTAAGCTAGCACAACTCGATGGGGCTTCTAAGTATCACAGGCAGTATATGATGCACAGTTGGTAAAAATTCTTGGTGGGTCCACTATGAATAACTCGCATAGGCTGACATGTGGTCAGCCCACGTGCATCTTAAGGAATGAATTCTCATCACTAGCTCTTAATAATAAGGCTCCTAAGTGGTTGCAAGGTATGATTGTGGATTAAAAAATGGCCTCATCGGCCCCATTGGGGGATTGTATATGATTTCCTAGGATGGCCATTTTGATGATATTCATGAGGATGAGGTTTGTGGGTCTATGATTGGGGAATCTTTTCCATGTCTATAGTTTTCATATTTAATCCTAGAGGGGCATTGTTTTAGGGGTGGTTGTTCATCACTTTTCACAAAAAAACTTAGAATTTTCACACTCAAGTTTGAATTTTCATATGGGGGAAAACCACTTGTCAAGCTCATGCAACTGCTACCAAATCTCAGGATTGTGCTTAAAGATAAATGTGGTAGGATGCCATGTGGTGGCTTTACTCACCAACTAAAAGTAGTGAATGGTGTTTTTTTCTCATCGAGTGTCCACTTTCTCTAAAGACACGTAAGCTAGCACAACTCGAGCGGGATTCTAAGTATCATAGGCAGTATATGATGCACAGTTGGCCAAAACTCTTGGCAGGTCCACTATGAACAACTCACATAGGCCGACATGTGGTCATCCCACGTGCATCTTAAGGAATGAATGCTCATCACTAGATCTCAATAATAAGTCTCCTAAGTGGTAGCAAGGTATTATTGTAGAGGAAAAAATGGCCTCATCACTGCCATTGGGGGGTTGTATATGATTTCCTAGGATGGCCATTTTGAAGGTCTTGATGAGGATGAGGTTCATGGGTCTAGGAGTGGGGAATCTTTTCCATTTCTATAGTTTCCATCTTGTGGGGTAGGTTTTCATATTTAATCCTAGAGGGGAATTTTTTTAGGGGTGGTTTCTCATCACTTTTCACAAAAAGACTTAGAAGGAATAATTAAATTTTGTAATTTCTCATACCTCAACAATTATTTTATATGAGAAAGATTAAATACATAATTTTTTACTCTGTTTTCCTTTGTTGTGCATTCTTCTTCCTCTATCTAAATATAATCATGCACTATGTTTTCATTGAGAAATTGTAGTGATTGATTATTGTGACTAGCTTTTATAATTTTAGTTTCTCATATTCAAAATTTTGGATCATGTTAGCACTTTTTCATTTTTTTGTAAACTATCATAAGACTAGAATTATAATATGTTGTATGATGGGAAACACCATTAACATGTTTTCGTGGATCACCTTAGAATAGGTTAATTTTATGCATTTTATTTATTTTCTTCTCCTTTTCCTCCCCCTATTACTTAAGTGAAGAGTCAAATTCTAAAATCTCAAAGGTCATTCTATAGAGCGCATTCTAGTCCCCCATTTTTAGAACTTCCCATAACTGTATATCCTAAGTGTTGATGGTCAATGTAACACAACAATGTTAAAATAAAATATTTCTACTCTATTTCTCCTAAAATAGATAAAAAAATATAAAACTACCCATCTTCCAAGGTCTTTATAGATGGTTCTCAATTGTGTTGGTATCATTCAGTGGCCTATGCAACTGTAATGTTCAAGGGGCTTGCTAGTAAAGGGATACAAACTGCATAATACAAGATAATCTAACATTTGGGGGTGTAAATAAACATCAAAAGATAGAAAAAAACTTAGAACAACAAAGCATAAATAAAAATTTCCTTTAATTTAGACATAAATTTCACAATGAGAATTTCTTTCAAACAACTAAAACCATAAAATGATACAATCCACAAAACAACCTATACCATTGCATTCATTCATAGTGAAAATTCAAGACAATCATTCATCATCACTAAACTTCAAAATAAAACAAGAACACATCACCAACTCATTACTAAAATTCACAAATCAATAAACACAAAGAGATCTCATTCATAGATAACTCAATGAAATAGCCTCAAATTCATAATCTTCTATTGATTTTCATCAAATAAGAGACATTTATGCACAACAAAACTCACTGGAATATGAATGACTATTGTTCATTAACATTACTATTAAAACTAATTCTGAAAATAACATAAATTGTACTTAAAACTTATAAAAATGCTTGAGTATCTTTGCATAAAACTATTAAACTTCTAAGAACTATAAAACTATCCTAGATCTCCCTTTAGGTAGCTCATCTTTACTTCAATTAGCCAACCTTTTGCAATATGGAGAGAAGTTCTACATATAGACAAGTTCAACACTAGTTTCTCTCATAAAAAATAAAGATCCACAAATCAAGGAGCCACTGGAGCTATATGAGATAATTGTCCATTATGATCTTTAGTTAACAATTGATAACTTTTTATCAAAATATGCATGCAATGGGAGAAGGTTGAACTACTGGGGATCCTCAGTTGAGCTTGTGTCATGACCCTGAAAAGTATGAAAGAGCTACCCAATTGATTGTATCATTTGATGCTTCATTAAGAAAGGATATTTCATAGCCACTTCACTCCTTTGTCTTCTGCTCAAGTATATATTCATCATAACTATCTAATACTTGTTTAAGTATATCTACATCCGGTCCATCTACCCAATTTTCTTCAAATTTTATCCTTTTCAACTTGGTAGAGGTAAACTTTTGCATATCTTCCAACTTAGCAAGCTCCTTCCAAGCAATCTTTACTACCTCTTTTATATCCATGAACCTTTCAATTAAAAAATCATCACCATCATCTCCCTTTTGTATTGTCTCTTGGAATCTATTATCCCATTTGTTCCTTAGTTCATCAAGAGGGAAACCATCCTTTATAGGGGCATCTTCATTCACAATCATGGCTATAATTGCCTCTAGTTCCACAATTTAATCTGCCAAATCTTTCCCATCCTGTTGCACCTCATTCCTATTTGCAAAAATGAATGAAGACCAAAATTTCATAATGTTAATAGTTTTATCAATAAAATCCACATTACCTTCTTCAAATATTGATTATTCTAGAAGTGTTTGTTGAGGTAGCTTATTGATTTCTTTCAATCTCTTGACATGTTCTATGTATTCTACCTCTTGTTTCCAGAGGGTCTCAGCATATGCAGTCATGTCATTGATTGATTCCCATGCACCTTCATTAGCCTTATGACTTTCAAAAAGTAGTTCCTCCACCTCTTGCTTCAACTGATTAGTCCATTTATCAAACATCCCTTCTTTACTTCTCATTTCAACAAGTTCATCAGCTTCTTTCTTACTCAAAAAAATTGGTGTCTCAAGAGCAGTAGATTGCAAAGAAATAGGAGAGGATAGGTCCTCCAAGAACCTATGCAACTGATCCAATTGAGCTTTTAGCTCATCATTCCTTTGCTTATCTTTTATCATTCTTGACTTAGTGGAAGATGCTACAATATCAATGAGATCCATCTGTTGGTTCCTTATAGGTCTCCCTAAGTTCACAGTGCCTAGTTGATAATCACTCAACTACATTTCTTGTTTATCCTTGACAACCATGGGAATGGCATATTCAGCTACAATTTCTCCAGCATCTATCAATTTGGTGGAATGAAGGACTCGAGCCTTTTTCTTGGGCATGTCCTTCTCAATCTCCTTCATCATATCATCCAAGTTCAGGGGCTACAACTGGACTATTTGTTTCCTCTCGAAGTTGAGCTTTAACCATGTTTGGGTACCAGGAGGAGTGATCACTTGTGGCAAAGATGAAGTGGTAGAAGAGAGGGGTTGCAGAAGAGTTACCTTAGGTTGGGAATAAGCCTCTTGTTGTTGCTCCTTTTCTACCATATCTTTAGCTAGCCTATCAACTTTAGCTTTCTCTTTTTCTTCTTCCAATCTCCTCTCTTCCAACATGTCATGTCTTTGCTTTTCCAAATCCTTAACCCTCTCCCACATTTTGGTCACTTCTCGTTCATGTTTGGCTTTTTCTTCTGCCTCTCTTTTCTGTAATAAGAGCTCCTCTTAATCTTTCTTTGGGCCTCCTTTGCAGCCTTGGCTTTGGCCTCAAGGTCTTCCTTTTCTCTCCTTTGTCAGGCCTTCTCTTCTTCAAGATCATGAATCTTTTTCATGAGATCCAACTTTTCCCTCTTTCCATTAGCTTTCCATTTAGTCTCCTTTTCTTGTTGTAGGAGGTCCTCCTCCTTATATTGCCTTGCTAGCTCTTTAGTTTTTTTCTCTAGCGTCCAACTCTTGTTGTTTTTCAAGTGCATCAGCTTGTGCCTTGCCATCAACCTCCTTCTTTGCATCCTCAAAGATTTTCCATTGATCCTCTAGAGTTAGGACATGCTCTATCCCAACATATTCAATATCCTCAGCAAATGCAGTCACAAGAAGCTCATTATCTAATTGTGTGGCCTCTAAATCAGTGTCTATGTCATGTATCTCAACCTTTGTATGCTTAAGAGTTTTAGCTTGCTCATGGAGGCTACTTGTAGGTATTTCTTTAGTAGATTCTTTCAAGAGAGAAGATTGAGATGAGATTCCTTCTCGAACTGTTGTAGTTTCTACATCTTGTGATTCATGGGTGTCTTGAGTAGGTACTCCTAGATCAGCATCTCTTCTAGGGCTAGGAGGATAATACTCTAGTTTTTCCTTAGGGGTTGTCCTCCTCTTGGTTCTCCTATAATCTTGGGTACCTCCTGCTTTTCTCTTCTTTGAGGCTTGAGCTTTTGGCTCCTTTATTCTCATTACCACCCATTGGATACTCCTATCCATCACTGTCTTAGAATTTTTTTTAATATCTATGAACTCCTCTTCATCCAAATTTATTGGGTCCAAGTTCTTGGTACCTATATTCTCTGCTTCATACCCAAGGTTCAAAACTACACCATCATTTGATAGTGTTTCAGGAATTTCTTCCTTTACCCCATATTCAATCATTAGTGGGATGGTAAGCCTTTCATAGTTCATTTTCCTTACATCATAGTCATCCTGTAAATCTATCCAAAAATCTTCTAAAAATTTATAATGTTTATCAAAAATGGTGGGAGCTAAACCATTCATCTTATGCTCCAAGTCAAAGAGTTTCTAGACTATATACAATCCCAACTTTGGGTAACTTAATTCTTCACACACTAACTTTGTAGCCAAATTGTGAACATAGCAATATTCTCCCAACTTCATGGAAATTTGTGGCATCCCAGCTTGTGTTTATTGGAAAACTTTGTATTGACTCCCATAGCCTGATATATAAACTCCATAAGAATGATCCTATCACTACAACATCTCGATAGTCAATGAGGATGTCCATAAAAACCTACCAACCTAAAGTAAGATAAATTGGGGTACTAGATATACCAATGTCCCCATTGAACAATGAAAGTCATAGCTTCTCTACTCATCCTATATCTGGCATCTCCTGTCAACTGGTTAACAATGACATAGAGGAATGCATCATTAACCCTCTATAATGTAGCTCTAATGTTTGTAGGGTAAATTGATCATAGTGCTCCCATGCCTTCTTTTGTCTAGGAGCTTCTCCTAATATTCCTACTGCATTCAATCCAAGGAATATGCCCAACCTTGCAGCTGAATATATAACATAGGAGGTCATGAAGAAGTCCTTTGTTTGTGCCACCTTAAGCATTTGATTGTGCAAGTTATCTGAAAGGATCATGCCCCAATCAAACTATTTCCTACCATCCAAATTGGTTTCAATGAATGGAAACATCCATTCCTTAAAATATGAAATCTTTCTTTCCAAACACCTTGGAAAGCATCATGATTAAGTCATCAATTTACTTTTTGAAGTATCCCCTTTTGGGTTGTTCAGGAACCTTAGTTAAAGACTTATTTTCAGTCTTCAACCACTTCTTATTCATGTGGGACCTAGTAGCTTCCTTGTCCCTATTAAATAATAGCAATGCCTCTACTTCATTCAATTGCTTGGGGTTCTTAGGGGTAGGTGCATTAAACAAGAATATCATTATTTGTGGAGATAGATCAATGACCACATTCCCTTGGAGGTCTACACATTACCTTGATGGAGGATTGTAAGCCCCTGCTACTATGAGTATGAACTCTGGGCACTGAAATGATAGAGGGAAGAGAATGACATGTGCCATTCTGAATTGGGATATTCTTTTAGCCCTCCCAATCACTTCCTCTGAGAAAGTGTCTATAAATAAGTCATCACAGTTGAATGGCCCCAAATTAGTGTCTATGATGTCTTCCCATTCTGAATCTAACTTGTTGGTTGTAAGAGTGGCATCCTAGTGTTCATATCTCAAGGTGTAAGGAAATCGATCCACCTTTATCTTCTTTGGTTTCACTCCCTTTGACCTTTTTGCAACTTTCCCTTTTGCAAAACCTCTTCAAATGCTCCTGAAATTGTTTACTCCTGTAAGAAAACCCTGGATTAGACCAATAGAAGGTATGAGAATCATCATTACAAGTGTTATATTTTCATACTTATCTATCCTTCCCTACGTAGCCCTTCATATGTAGTAAAATTTTAAACTTTTCAAGAGTAGGACGAGGAGAAAATCAGGAACCAAAGAGTTGAAATGAATAATGCAATTGAAACTGAAACTGGGACTGGATCAGAAATTGGAACTTTCAAAAGTTCCAATATTTTGTATCACTCAGTGATCTGGTTCTACCAAGGCTAGTGGGATCAAAATCAAAATCAGAACCTACTAGGAGCAGGATCATTTCTGGAACCAAACTTAGGAAAAATTTCATTGGATGAGTTCATTTTTGGCTCTAGTTCTGCTATGGATTACCATGGCTAAGCAGATTTTCCCTGCACACCCACATCATTTTGGACTCTAGTTAGAAAGAAGGCATTGGGAGGAAAAATTTAAGCTCGACTCTGCCTAGACAAACAGGACTAGGATTGAGCTAGCTAAGGTATCTACTCAAAAAGGGCATGACACAAAAACCATAATTTGTATGGCCTATCAATTTAAATTTAAACTAGGGCATCAAAACCCTATTATCAAACCCATAAAACTAACACAGGAATAAAACAAAAGGGTTGAGAGAAATATTTAAAATAGTTTTAAACACTAGAACCCTTCAAAAAGAAGCCCTAATTGAAACAAGGGAATAGTCAAAAAGAACTGCCACTGGGAACAGAGAAAATGACAGCAAACCCATGAAAAAAATGAATAGGGGATAGCAAAAAGACAACTGGAAAAATGGAAGAGAAACCCAAGAAAAACCAAGAATGCAAATGAAACACAAACGGATACAAGAGAAGATCCATAGGACAAATCCCATGAACATGCGAAGAATAGAGCGAACAAAAAAATGGGAAAACACAAAAGGGAACATGAGAAACACCACCTACCCTGAAATACAACCAAAAAGGGTTGAAAACCAACAGGGATCTACTCACGAACACTTGCTTGCAACCAAATCATGCTCCTCTTTAAGTTGTTTTGGCTCTCTTGCTCATTAAGACTCTTTGGATAATTGTAATGAGCCAAATAATCTTTGATTAAGGTTTAAAAAACCTTTTCACATGTGTGAGGAGGTTCCAATTAATGCAATTAATGTGGTTGGTTAGGCATAGAGCCAGAGCAAAGGTGAGTACATAACCATCATGTACATCAAAGCTAAAATAGGAGCAAAAGAAGAGTTGAGATAGAACCATGAACTTTACCAAAGTTCCACATTCCATTTTGGATCTAGCTTCAGTGCAATAGCAAGGAAAGGAGGAAAAAGGAGTGGTGGTGAGATCGAAACCAAATCCAGACCTAGAACTTTCCAAAGTTCTAGGTTCAAATCTGACTCTCGTCCTGCTCCCGACAAAGGGAAAGAGCACTGGCACAAGGAAAACAAAAGAGCAAAGGGAAATAGGATCAAGATGAATCCCATCCCAAAAAAAGACACCAAATGAAAACAAAACACAAGGCAAACAAACAGGAGTGGGATTGGAACCAAACCCAAACCTAGAACTTTTGCAAAGTTTTAGGTCCAGTTTCAGTTCTGGTTCCACTTCCCCAAAAAGAGAAAAGAAACATAAAGAGGAAGAGAACAAAAGAGAACCCAAGGGAGAAAAAGAAACCCAAGAGCACGAGATAAGCAAAAAAACAAAGAAGCCAACAAGGAAAGAAACGAAGTCAGGACTAAAACCAAATCTATACCAGGAACTTTGTCAAAGTTCTAAGTCTACTTTCAGCCCACGTCCTGAGCCCACAAAAACAAAAGGAACAAGGACTTAGGAAGAAAATGAAAAACTCCTAAGACCCAAACAACAACACCAAGGAAAACAAACACAAGGGGGACCCATTTTGACAAGAAAACAAAATAGGGCGGTTATGCAAGGCAATACACTAAGTATCAACTTTAGAGATCAACAATATGTTGGAAGTTTGGAGATGTTGGAGTTCTTTGTGAACTTGGTTCGATGTTTTCATTGATTTCAACCCCTTTTATGGAAAAAGTGTTGGAATATTTTTGGTGGTGGTGATGTCAACCCCTAGGATTGGAGTTGTTGGAAGTTTGGAGTTGTTGGTATTGAT
>VDFB02385822.1:0-14488 GCA_007258455.2 Sequoia sempervirens
AATGGCTTCCAGGAATTTGAATGAGATTCTATTGAAAAATTCGATAAGGGTTTTTTGAGAGCTTCTCAGAAACATAAATTGTAGGTCTACAGGCTGAAGGATGAGCCCATAAATGGTTTATGTATGCTTCAGACACATTCAGGGTTTATCAGTTAAACCCTAGCTATTGCAGTCATGGTGCTCAACATAAATTATATTTTTTCATTGATTGCTTATCAGAGGTTGAAGGTCACATAAGTTATAAAATTATGTCATTAAAACCATGTAGTGATTGGCCCCATTACCTAGTATTTAGGTTGGTGTTGCTTATGTATCCTTTTTGAAGATTGGACGATGCACGCTTAATGGTTACACATCCAAAGGCTATTGCTATGGTCATGTGCATCATGCTTAAGGTTTGAAGTCTTCCTTTGGTTTGCGCGATGAGTGATGGAGTTTGATCATCAGCTATGATCAAGGCGAGGAAGATCAAAGGTGCCCGCTAGTCTGCAACACCTATGGTGGGACCCCATATATACCTTGCGGGGGAGTAGGGAAATGTGGAGATCAACAGTGTTTTGATTAGACGACGCACAAAGTTAGAATTGGATCATGAATATGCAAGTTGGACACATGGCAGGGTATCACATGGTTTCTTCACATTGATGTTGTGAAGAGAAATGTTAAGATGCATCATGTGATGTGTGATGAATATTGAACGGTGACTGCCAACTCGAAGTGGTTATGAAGGGCTCCTACAACATAGCGATAATGGTGGAGATTGAGTAGTGTGTGATCAATGACAAAGGATGATGATGACTTGGTGACATATGGAAGCCTCTTACTGCCCTGCTGAAGTTTCATCCAAGTCCTGCGGTATAGCTGAATTGTGTTAAATGAAGATCAACAATGTACATTTAAAGGAGGTTGATCTGATGGAGGTGTTTTAAATTTGTGATGAAAATGATGATCAAAGGATCATGGTGTAAAGAGGTGGATCGACTAATCAAATTTGAATGTGAATATTACAAATGACTAAGACGGTGTGAACAAGGGGTTCAACTGATAACCAACATAGAGGTGAAAACTAAATGTTCTACCTACATCTACGACAAATGTAATGTAGATTTGATTCATAAATCAGTGGCATAGATCATGATGGAGATTGAGGTCAAAATTAGATTGAATAAACAATGAAAAAATTAAATTCATATCTGATCCTAGGGTTCGACAGAGAGACCATGAGCGAAAATTTTTAGTAATAGAATTAAATGTTGTGCAACTCAATGCAAAAGTATGGCAATGAAGAAGATATCCTATAACCCTAACAAAATATCTGTATGTGGTAGAGAATCCCAAGTCAATCATCGATGGTGTGTAACAACACAAAATAGATGATCAGAATAAGGTGGGTGTGAGTTGAAATGGGGAAGGTAGAGAAGAGTTTGCATATATTTTGTACAAAGGTTAATTTGAGCTCTTTGAGGTGGACAAAGAATACACTAAAGAAAAAGGAGAAGGGTAGAGCAGAACAAGTGGGGGTGTAGAGTAGAAAAGAAAGTTGTTGTGACAAGCAGTTGCAGAGTAAGCTGTAACATAAAATAATGTTCTTTAGAACAAAATGTAATCACTTCTATTGTAAATCTGATTGGTGGGTGCCATTAGATATATGGTTAGATAATAAGATTAGGGAGTGGGTACTTCCTTGGAGTAGGTTCTCCTAAATCAGGGATTGGTTTCTGCTTAGGGTTGGTGCCCTTAAACATTGTATATGAGCTTTGATTTATGAGGTTGGATTAGGACAGTAGCTCCTAGTAGTATTTTCTCACCTTGGTTTTTCCCATCTTGGGTTTTCCACATATACCTTGTGTTATGTGTTGCTCGGTTGTGTGCTTATTTAAATTTTTATATCTCATGTTTCAATTTGCACATTAAGTTGTTTTTAGAAGTCAATTTTATCAAAAGGTTTAAGAGTTAAAATTTAATATCTACTGATTCACCCTCCCTTAGTAGATTGTTGTGTTCCAAAAATTTGTATCAGAGCACTAGGTTCCTGTTATCAATAGTTTTGCACCCTGCTGAATGTAGTATTCAACAAACTACTGAAACATGGAAACCTTCTTCAAATGTGGGTGATCTGAATGAAGAAGGAATCTCCAAAGTGAGCTGGTTCTCCAAATGATGAATTCTATTCTAAGTGGCCTTCCAGGAAAAAGGATAGAAGGATAAACTGGATTTAAAATCTAAAACTGAAATTCTATCACCCTAAAAAAAATGATCAACTGTAAGAAGACCCTAATAATAACTTACTCTCACCAACTCTTTAAAATTAAATTCTCACAATCTCACAATACATGTAGTTCGACAGTGATTTATGCAAAGGTTAAAATAACACAAGGCATAACCTGAACTAGCATGTAACTCCTACAAATCACTTGACAATAGTAAGAAAAGAAAAGGATCCGAAAGATTTCAATCACAGGAAAAATCAAATTACTATTCCAAGTCATAAAAAACAACTGAGAAAGGAAAACTCTGCTATTTTATTGAATGATGGAGTGGAACTTCTCAAAATATGAGTACACATAAGTTTACAAGCTCCCCAAAATGTGTAAGTGCAAGAAACTCTAATCTAAACTGCTGAGAGAGGAGAGCTGAAAAGAATAAGTCTATCAAAACCCAGCTCTCAAGAAACCCTAATCCGAGCTCAGAAAAAGCTCAAGGAAAAAAGGCTTCTAACTGTCTCAAAAAACTGCCTAAAAGCAAAAAAAAGCATAATGCTTTTATGATCATACAGTCAAGCCTCTAAATATAGGCTAATCTTGCTTTAAAAGCTCAAAAAACACCTTATCTCTCCAAGAAAGGTTTGAAATCCGACCAAGAGGAAAAGTCAACAAAAATCTGCTAAAAATAGCAAGAAAACACAAAGCAATTTATAGAATATTGCTTTTATGATTCTGCTTTACAAGATGCAGATTTGTACAATTTGTCTATTTTTTGCAATTAAAGATTTATAATCTTCTACAAAAAAAGAAAATCTCCTTATTTCTCCATTTCAATGTTCTGATTTTCTCAAAAATCATAAAATAAAATATTACATAATCATCCCTCATTGATTTCGATTTCATTGATTTCTGTAAAATCAACCCAAAACTAAAACCTTAAAAAAGATCAATGACCTTTAAACAAAAGCACCTAGGTCATATGGCATTAAAATATAAGCTTAGATCACAAGATATTCATCAATATTATCCCCAAGGCTTAATACTTCATCAAGGCTTAAAAAAAAACACTAAGTCCTAACCCGTAGACCAACTTAAGAATTCGGCCCATCTCATATACATTTGGACTTAGATTTATTAAATTACAAGGAAATCATTACGAATTTCGGCCTCCATCAGAATTCGCCACATGTGTTTTGATTTAAAATTTTGGAACAACATGATGTTCGAATTAGGGTTTCGGTCAAAACATAATCAAACCGTAATGATCACTCATTTTTCACTTCTCAACTTGAAAGAAAGAAGCTCTGTCACCACCATGACTCTGTCAAGCTCGAGCTCAAAAGCTTTGAAAAACCATTCCACGTTCACTAGTGGTTTGAAACTCTAGTGGGTAAGCTTCATTTTGTCTTCATCGAAGTTCCTTCAATAATTATCGAATGCCAAAAGGCCCTAAGGCCGCAGACTGTCACGAGCTTATGAGTTTATTTCTTTGATTTTTTTCCTTGCATTCCTTCTGACCTTGTTTGCTTGGCCGACCTGTGAGCTCGAATTCATCTTGAAAGCTCTAAGAGGAAGCTCGCCTTGTGGGTTTTGTTCTTCTCTTCCAGGCATGAGGGTAAGCCATCTGCACACAGTTTCATAGCTTTTAATGGCATCATATTTCGTTCTTCTAGCCCTGAGGCTACGACTATACACACTCTAACACCCTTGTCTTTCATTTTTCTGTATTTCACCTACCATTGTGTGAGCTCGACCTTCCTGTGAGAGCTCGAATCTCGGCTTCAGGATACTTACCTTCAGCATGGAACTGGTAACTCCACTTTGCCATCACTTGTTCTCTTTGTTCTCTAAAACTTAGAGGCTTTCTTTCTACTCATGGATTTTGGCCATATCAGGCCGTGCCAAATGCGCACTGTAGGAAGCATTCTTTTTGAATTTCGGGATCGACCCAGAACAACAAACTCCTCTTTATGCCTTTCTGAATGTATAACTGCTTGTGGGTATTTGAAATTTGAACAAGACTGTAATTTCTCCACTCAGTTGCGTAAGCTTGACATGGGTTGTCACGGTTATTGTACTTTTTGTATTTGGAGAACAAACCCACATGTGGGTATTTGAAATTACAAAAAAGAACTGTATTTTCCTCTTTCCTGAGCTCGATTCAGTCACAGAAAAAAACATTTGTTGTATATTCTTGCTATTCAATTCAATATTTCACATGGGTTATTTCTGTAGCTACTTCCTTTGCATTTTGAAGCTAAACTGAAAGTGGGTCTTTAAAATTATTAAAGAAATTGTATTTCCTTTACCTCAGAGGCTTGAATTAGCACGAAATCTGCATATTTTGGTCTACTGATGTTTTCACATGAAACCCATACAAGTTCTCTCCAGTATTGCATCTTTCTGTACTTTTGAAAACAAACCCACATGTGGGTATTTGAGATTTCTGAAGAGAACTATATTTTCAGAACTTGGCTTAACACAACAATTCACATTTCGACTAAACTGCTGTGTCGAGCAAAACTTCACATGGGTCATTGTGATTATTGTTTTTTGTATCTTAAATGTAACTCTAGACATGGATATTTGAGACTCAAAACTGTAAATCTATTTATGAATATGAGCTCGACCCAGAACAAAAAACTTATTTTGAACTTCTGAAACAAAGGAAAACTTAAAAGATTGTATCCTCATTAAATCTCCTTGGCATTTTGCACCTTTCAAAAGAAAGCATCTTCATTGCATCACTTCAAAAATGAAAACTCATGGCGGGAATAATAAAACTTTGTATGTTGCTTTGTAGTTAACTCATTAACTCATATTACTCGGTATCATGATTTGACATTTCTATAGCTCTCCTCAATAGTTGTATAAAACCTGAATTTGACTCATACTTATTTTTCCTTTTGATAAAAATATCAGATTCCTCTTGTCACGGAATTGTCTTCGACATGGAACTTGAGAATGCTTCTGTATAAGTTTATTGTGAAGAGGAGGATCTCCATGCTTGTATTCTGTACGTACATCAATGTCTTTTTTATTTTCATTCATCTTAACAAAGCAACATCTATCTTCTGCTTCAAACATATGTCTCCATAATCTAATTTTGGCAATTATGCTCATGTGTGCCTTGCTTGACACTTATAACTCATTGAAAACAAATTGAATGTGCATCACATTTGATTGCTCTCCTCCACTAATCATTGATACACTATGCGGGACCTTAGCTGAAACATTGAGTCATAATGAAATGCATCTAACTATCTGCTCTCTTGCGTACATGACACCTCATAAACTCTTTCTAGAAATAAACTGCTTGCTCTTCTTTAATATTCTGGAATGATCACTTGCTTGATATTCATAATTCATAACGTAGTATTTACTTTACCAGCCAACTAGAGCTAGAAATCCATTCAACACTCAAATGCATTGTCTGTCCTTTGTATTCTTTAACAACATGGTACTCTTCATGCATTTTTATGTTTCACTGTACAAACTACTCTTAAAAAATGCTTTTTCTCATGATGAAAATTAAAACAAAACATTAAGGCATAATGTATGCCCATTCACTATCCGAGAAAGAGTTGATGAACTGAAACTTACATGACATGTGGTTCCGACCAACAAAGAAAATGAACTTATTCATCAATTTCTAATGTAAATGTACTCAGTTAAATTCCTTAAGTGAACTAAACTCACTGTTCACCTGTAGCCTTCAGAAAGCAATCCTGATCGTTATGAATGAACAGTTGGTTTCATTGCTTGATGGATAACTCTGTTTTACTCTTTCAGTTGTTCTCATTTCATTTGATGAATATGATAAAGTATCTTTTAAAATCAGCCCATTTAATGAATAGGGCAGCATGCCTAGCTCTACCCTTGTGGGAGCCCGTTTTCCTCCACATGCTTGGTCTTCGAATAATGTTCAGCTTCATGAATTTACCTATACCTGCACATGGAAACAAACAATGTTAGCATAAAAATAGAACATGATGATCATGATATTGTTATCTTTCCTTCAGCTCATTTCCTTCATACTGCACTTGATTGACTATTTCAATGCATTGTTAATAGTAGATTGTACTATTGTGGGTGCCCCATATAAGTTACATCATAATCAGAGCCATTGACACCCCTCTTTTCCTCTTACAGGTCGACGAAGCTCAAGATGTCGAGGTGCACCATTCAGCGTCAAGCGTCGATAATCATGCAATGATGATTATGTTGTTACTTATGTGTTTTACTTTCTGCATCTCTAGTAGTGCAATGTGCTATTAGCAATGTGTTGTAACAGTTATATCCACGGCTTGTGTGGATCTCTGATTTCAATTCTGCTTTTCATTTGAAAAGAAAATGCATTTTCATGCAATGTTGTGATATCATTCTGATTGTGAAATCAAATGAAGTCTTGTAAGAGATGAGTTTTTCTATGAAATAAAAGAAAGCATTTAAAATGCTATTTGCTTATTTACTCAATTCTGTATTTCTGCCAAATCTGGAACATCTGAATGGCATTCTGAAAACTCCATTTTTTCTTTAAAATGCATAATCATTACTCAATGAAGATAATAATGCGAAACAACATTGAACTTAAGTTGCAATTCCATTTTATGATGTGATAGCATTCAGCCAGCTCCTCCATTTGAGCTATGGTGAAAAATTGTTAACATTTTGGCGATTTCCGCTATATGCTTGCCTGCTAAGCATAGATCAGTTGCCTTTAAGAAATTCATTGGGCGCGGAGTCAATTCTGCCCACTCTCTTGAAACTCAGAAACTTGAATGGCAACACCCCAAACAGCAGCAAGAAAACAAAACAAAACTGAAAGCAAACTAAAAGGCCCTGGTGGCCAACAGAACAATGCGCAACAGTGCTTAGAGAAAACAAACTACTGAAATTAAATGTGTGAAATGCACTTATTTGAAAACTACTCTACTACTAGTGAGATAACTTATCTCAAAGGCAGTGCTTGAGGTAGGTCCCATTCACTAGGATAGACAACACCTCGCCAGTCATCTTTGAAAGTTGGAATGCGTTGTTCTCTTTACATTCCGTGATCACATAAGGCCCATCCCATATTGCGTCGAACTTGGAATGTCGTCCAGGTCTACTCTTGAATTCATTCCACTTGAAAACTAGATCTCCAACCATGAAATCACGAGGCCTCGCCCTCTTGTGAAAAGCATTCTTCATTTGTGCTTGATGTATTTTCAGTTGTCTTAGAGCCTCCTTTCTGGTCTCTTCGAGCTCAACCAGCTGTGCAAACCTCACTTCAAGAGGTTGTTCATTTAGCAACTCCAGTTCTTTAACATAACTTAATGTTGGTAACTCAATTGAAATAGGCAACTTGGCCTCTCTGCCGTAAGTTAAAACAAAAGGTGAACAACCAGTGGCTCTTTTAGGAGTTATTCTGTCAGCCCAAAGGGCTAGTTTCAGCTTTTCATGTCACATTCTCTGATTATCTTCAATAGTCTTCTTGATTATCCGAATCATATTCTTATTTGTGGATTTCACCTGTCCATTACTTTGCGGATAATAATTTGATGGCGTGTTCAAATAGATGTTATTTCTGACAGACCAATCTAAAATCTTTAATCCTATGAAATTTAAGCCATTATCTGAAATGATTGAATCTGGAACACCAAATCTCGATATGAGATCTTGATAGAAATTCAGCACTGAAGTCTCATCTACTTCCTTTAAAGCAACAGCTTCAGTCCACTTTGTAAAATAATCTGTGGCAGTAAGAATCCACCTATGACCTGGACTCGAAGGCGGGTTTATAGGACCGATAAAATCCAAGCCCCACTTAGCAAAGGGTTGTTCTACCTAAATCAGATGCAGTGACAGCGGTGCAAGCCTCTGTTTACCAGCAAATAACGCACATTTCTCACACTTTCTGACCCATGCAATAGCATCCTTAAATAAATCTGGCCAGTAATAACTAGCTCTCACAATCTTCAGAGCTGTAGTCCTTGCAGCAAAATGACCTCCTAAAGGTCCATCATGAAACTTTGCTAGCAGCTTGTCAACTTGATCAGGCTGAATGCAACGTAATAAGACACCTTGGAAATCTCTCCTATAAAGAAGGCCATCAATAACTGCATAAGGGATGGCTTGTAATCTGTAGTACCTTCTTTTTGCTCTGTCCAAGCCTTCGGGGCATTCACCAGTTTGCAGATAATGTACCATCTGCTGCAACCATGTAGCAGGGGTTGCTTGAACAACACTTAAAACATCATTATTTAACATTGTTTCTATATTTTCAGCCTCTTTTAAGTTGTCCTCACTTCCAGCAATCTGTTCACACAAACCTTTGCCTCTAACGAGCTTGGTTACTTTTATATCAACGTCGAACTCCATCACTTTAGTGATCCAACCAGCACTCTTATCATTAATATCCTTGTTAAGCAGAAAATCTTTAACAGTCGAATGAGCTACCAGCAAATGGACTTTGTTGTTGGACAGCATGTGTTTGAACTTTTTCAAACTTCTTACAACAGCAAAAAAATGTTTCTCCACAAAAGAGTACTTTACCTCGTAATCGTGCAAAACTTGGCTGAAAAATGCAACAGGCTGCTCTAAGCCTTCCTCGTTTTGCTGGCATAACATAGCTAAAACTATATCTACTCTTTCAAAAGCATATAGGATAAAGTCTTTGTCAAATTTTGGATTAATGAGAGTAGGAGCGGCTACGAGCGCTTCTTTGATCTGCTCAAAGCTCCTCTTACCTTCCTTGGTCCAGCTGAATGGCATATTCTTCCTCAGCATAGAAGTGAGAGGTTGCAGCAAGGCTGCAATATTTGGTATAAACCTCCTCATGAAATTTATTCTCCCAAGAAAGCTTTGCAAGCCTTTCTTATGAGCTGGTAATGGCAATTAAAGAATTGTGGAAACTCTTTCAGGATCAATTGAAATACCTTGCTTTGAGACAATGTGTCCAAGAAGTTTTCCTTCGTGCACCGAAAATATACACTTCTTCGGATTGAGAGACACTCCAAACTCTCTGCACCTCTGAAAAATCTGTTCCAAATGATCCAAGTGCTCATTAGCATTTCTGGAAAAAATAGTAATATCGTCTAAATATACCAGAACAAACTTGTTCATAAGGATGTGGAAGGCCATATCCATAGCATGCTGGAAAGTAGCTCCAACATTTGATAAGCCAAAAGGCATCTTCTTGTAGGCCATCATACCCCACTTGGTTGTAAATGTTGTTTTGAACTGATCCTCTTGCTTAACCAAAATCTGGTTATAACCTGAGTAGCAATCTAACAAAGAAAATATGTCAGAACCAAAAACTACTTGTAAAATTTGCTCCATGGAAGGGAGCGGATAATGGTCCTTCAATGACACTTTATTTAGATCTCAGAAATCAACACAAAGTCTGATTTCTCCACTCTTCTTCCTAACTGGCACTAAATTTGACACCCAAGAGGTGTGCTTGATAGGGAAAATAATACCGCTTTCAACTAGCTTATTCAGTTCAGCCTTCATAAGGTGCTCCAACTTAGGATTAAGTGGTCTTTGCTTCTGCCTTACTGGTTTTGCATCAGGTTCAAGCTTGATAGTATGTTGAGCTAGTTCGGGATTAAAACCTCTTAAATCCTTGTATTCCCAAGCAAAAACATCACTATATTGCTGCCATAATAGAATGAAATCCTGCTGTTCCTTCTAACTACATATCTTACCCAACTTGAGAAGCTCGCCTTTGAAGATCTCGATGGCTACATAATGCTCTTCTTTAACCGTCAAGCTGCACTTGTCCCTCTGAACTTGATCATCTGAATTAAACACTGATTCTAGGGTTACCAATCCTTTCGGTAGCGTATTTGTTTTTAATTGTACATTCTAGTCATTATACTGTTGCTGCCATTTTTGCTGATTTCCTTCTACGAACTCAGCTTCAGCAATCAGAAAATTCATGATTTTCTCATCGCTGTCAAAAACCTGCCAGCTCACATTATTGTAAGGTACAGAAGGTCTGACCACTATTTTCACGTATTGACGTGCTTCTACCTTATAAATCTCTTTAGGAATATAAAACTGGGCTCCTATGGCAGCAAGCCTGTCAGCATGCTTATTTTGATTCCGAGGAATCGACAAGATATTAAAAGCATTAAAATCTTCCATTAAATCCCATACACGATGCTTGTATCTCTTAAGTAAATCATTTTTAGTAACGTTTAAATTTCTGACCTGATTCACAACCAACTCTGAATCACCATAAACTTACAAGTGTTTAATACCTCGTTTGCAGGCCCACTCAAGGCCATGTACCGGTGCTTTGTACTCAGCTGTATTATTTGAATAGCTGAAAACAAATCTACAAGCTGAAAAATACTTATCCTCTTCGGGTGATATCAACATGGCTCCACCCCCAGCACCAATACTGCTCCTCAAACCATCGAAATAGAGCTTCCAAAGCTCATTATCTTTTCCTACAGACAGTTCATCCTCTTTACAAAGAGTAGGCATGTCGCAATCAGACTCTCGAATCATATAGACTCCTAATTCTACCTCATCTGTGTTCTGAAATGGATCAAGCTTGTGATCTTCAGCTGCCCATTCATCGAGATTGATGTAGTCTCCTTGGGTGCCACAGTCTGAGGTCATGGTTTGCTCCTCCATTGCAGAGGTGGCGTAGAGATTAGCATTTATAGGGCTTGGAGAGTATGGTTCGATATGGTCTTTGGCGAGAGGCTCGAACTTTATGGTCACTTTTGTACCATACCTTGTTCTAAAAAAGAAATGAGACCAATCAGAAGACAAAAACCCACCCAACTTGGCTGTAAAATCTCTTGACAGGCAAATGGCAAAGTGCGGCGGTAAGTCTGACATGAATATCTTGATGAATAGTGAAACTTGGGGATGCGTGCAAGGTTAGGGATAATTTTTTGATAATACCAGCAATCTTAACATCAGACCCATCTAATTGCACTATGCCTTTCTGAGGGTTAGGCTCATAAATAAGACCTCATTTGTCAGCTAAAATCTTAGGCATGACTGAACTACTGGCACCAGAGTCGACCATACAATTATGCACAATTTTATCACCTATGATTAGAATTAAGTAAAATGGAGGGTGTTTTACCTCTTTTGCTTTGTGCCCACCTTTGTCCTCTAGATCATTAGCCAAAACAACCTTCGCAACTCCTTCATTTGTGCGGTCAGAAATAGACAACTCAGCCAAAGCACTCTGCAACAAACTTTTCTGCCCTGGAAGCTGCAGAGCGTCTAATATCGACATATTGACAATAGTTTTCTTGAGATGCTCAATTGAAACATTTACCTTCTGCTGGTTTTTTGCAACAGTAGCTTCATTTTGCTTTTGCACAGGATGAGAATGCATTTTTGACAGCCCCTTGTTAGGTATTTCCTGCCCTCTTTACAAAATTTGCATTTTAGGCTGCATAGCAGTGTTAATTTCTGATAAAACAGGCTACTTACTGACTAGTGGCTGCTGCTATGAAGTTCCAGCCTACTGTCCTAGATCGATAGCTCATTTTTTAGATCTAGTATTGGCTGAAATAGGGGAATTTTGTCAATCTTGGCCATTCACGCCACAGAATTCGGAGCTCTGGCAGTTCGACAAGGCGACTTCTACATTATCTTGCTGCTCATGATTCTGATCTGCAGTATTTTCTGAAACAACATATACATTTTGCACTATTAAAGCCTAGTTTCTCATTCCATTGGCGCACGTCGATTGGTTATGGGGCTGGTTGCACGGGTAACACCAATCACAATCTTGAACGACATTGTTTTGTGGCACAAGCTCTTTTGACGCGTTGGTTGCGTTCGGATTGTATGGCTGGAATGGCCAAGGGTTAAAATTCCTTCTTTGGGCTTGATAATAATTTTGGAAAGCGGGCCTACTTGGTTGATTTTGCTGATAAGGGGCTTGATAATGCTTGTTTTCTTGGCCAACCTGCTTCTAAATAGTCACAAGATTGTTCCCAAAGGTCTTCAATATGCTCTTAATCTCCTGCATCTCGGGATTTCAGGCTGGGGCAGTGACTTCTTGGACTGTACTATGATATCCTATTGTCGGAACTGGTGGGACAACAGCCAAGGAAGGTACAGCAGCAGGAATAGGCGGCTGTATTTCTGGAAACAAGGGCATGGGGGGTCTAGGAGCTATATCTCCAGCTTGAATAAGGCAATTTTCAGCATTAATAGCAATATTATAAGCATTAGGAAGCGTTAAACCACCCATAGACTGAGTCATGACAGCAATCTTGCTATTCAAATCTTTTAAATAAAATAGAAATGCATCTGCCGGTAAGGGCTTTACCGTTGCCGGAATTCTATCCCAGGTCCCCTGGAATCGATAATTAAAATCTACCAAGTGTTCCTGTGGCACCCTTTGAATGGTGCTCAACTGCTCTAATAAAGATAAATTATCATATTTATCAGCAAAGTGTTGGTATAGGCCATTACCTAACGCATCCCATGTTGCAATTGAATTTGCAGCGAGACCTTTGAACAACTGCAGTGCCTTGCCCTTAAGTGACGCAGCTAACAGCCTTAGGGCAACATTCTCCTGCATGATATTATGCACCGAGCATGGTGTGGCCACGTCACGGATGTGCTCGACTTGCATAGTGTAATCCTCACCAGTGAAATATGGTAGTCCTCGCAGGGCTGCAACTGGAATATCATCATGTTGAGCAAGATCTAACGGACTACCTCCATTGAAGGGTGCGAATGGGTGATGTCTTAGTGGTGCTGCCATCGGTGGTATTTGTGAAATCGGGACTGGTGTACCAGGTGACAAGACTAAGGCACCAAGAATAGGAGGTGTTGACTTCGATCTTGTAGGGGTTTCAAAAATCCTTCTTGTTGTCCTGCCTCTTCTTCGTGATGGGGACAATTCTCGATATTTAAATGGTGTAGAAATTGATCTTGTTTGAATATTTCTCATGCGCGGGCTGCACTAGCATGCAAAAGATAGAACCAGAGTTGCTAGGTATATTGATAGCCTCCAGAAGGCTAGAAAAAATCTGTTGCATACATCAAACAGCAAACTGAAATATTAAAAATTTCTTTGAAAGTAGCTTTCAAAGTCGCACCGGGCATGCCAAAAACTGTTATCAATAGTTTTCCACCCTGTTGAATGCAGTATTCAACAAACTACTTAAACATGGAAACCTTCTTCAAATGTGGGTGATCTGAACGAAGAAGGAATCTCCAGAGCGAGCTGGTTCTCTGAATGATGAATTCTATTCTAAGTGGCCTTCCAGGAAAAAGGATAGAAGGATAAACTGGATTTAAAATCTAAAACTGAAATTCTATCACCCTAAAAAAAATGATCAACTGTAAGAAGACCCTGATAATAACTTACTCTCACCAACTCTTTAAAATTAAACTCTCACAATCTCACAACACATGTAATTCAACAGTGATTTATGCAAAGGTTAAAATAACACAAGGCATAACCTAAACTAGCATGTAACTCCTGCAAATCACTTGACAATAGTAAGAAAAGAAAAGGATCCAACATATTTCAATCATAGGACAAATCAAATTACTATTCCAAGTCATAAAAAAGAACTAAGAAAGGAAAACTCTACTATTTTATTGAATGATGGAGTGGAACTTCTCAAAATCTGAGTACACAAAAGTTTACAAGATCCCCAAAATGTCTAAGGGTAAGAAAATCTAATCTGAACTGCTGAGAGAGGAGAGCTGAAAATAATAAGTCTATCAAAACCCAACTCTCAAGAAACCCTAATCCGAGCACAGAAAAAGCTCAAGGAAAGAAGGCTTCTAACTGTCTCAAAAAACTGCCTAAAAGCATAAAAAAGCATAATGCTTTTATGATCATACAGTCAAGCCTCTAAATATAGGCTAATCTTGCTTTAAAAGCTCAAAAAACACCTTATCTCTCCAAGAAAGGTCTGAAATCCGACCAAGAGGAAAAGTCAACAAAAATCTGCTAAAAATAGCAAGAAAACACAAAGCAATTTATAGAATATTGCTTTTATTATTCTGCTTTACAAGATGCAGATTTGTACAATTTGTTTATTTTTTGCAATTAAAGATTTATAGTCTTTTGCAAAAAAAGAAAATATCCTTATTTCTCCATTTCAATGTTCTGATTTTCTCAAAAATCATAAAATAAAATATTACATAATCATCCCTCATTGATTTCAATTTCATTGATTTCTGTAAAATCAACCCAAAACTAAAACCCTAAAAAGATCAATGACCTTTAAACAAAAGCACCTAGGTCATATGGCATTAAAATCTAAACTTAGATCACAAGATATTCATCAATA
>VDFB02385823.1:0-34880 GCA_007258455.2 Sequoia sempervirens
TTATCCCTAACTTACAAACTTAACACTAACAACAACCATCTAGTTCATAAATATTGGCCTCCAAAGTTGACCACCCTGGCAGATCTAATAATGTGCAAAAAAGAAACCCTTCCAGAACCCTCCAACTTGGTGCTTCAAAAATCCTATAAAATCTGATCATAGGAAGTTGAAATCAAATGTGCACACTAACATATGGTGGATGAGTGTTCTAACCAAGTGAAGGTGAACATGGTTTAAGTTTGGTCCTCCTAAATAGGCTATTGGATAGATCTCCTAAGTGTATTTTTGAGTGCTACAATCAATTTTCTCATCACGAGACTTTCAAAATTTGGTAGAATTTGAAGGTTCCAACACTCACCATACCAAAAAAAATCTAGTAGGAGGGTAAATGGACTCCCTCATTCATTATTTTCCTAAAGGTAAATACTGATGGTTCTTCTAGGGGGAACCTTGGGCATGCAAGGATTGGTGGCATTGGCAAAGATAGTGTTGATGGTATGGTGTTTATCTTTTCTACGTATAAAGGGTAGCAAAAAAATAATATTATAGAGGCTCTTGCTATTCTTCATGCAGTGGAAATAGGGTTCTCCCTTGGCTAGAGACAAATTATTTGTAAATCCAATTCATAAATTGTTATGGATATGTTAAATGAGTAGAGGCTAGGAGGAGTTAGTTGGAAATTTCCTGTGGTGGTTAGGTAGGTTTTGAGCTTATGTAGTTCTTTGGAGATGATCTATTTTCATCATATTCCTAGGGAGTGGAATAGAGTAGTGGATTTCTTGGCCAAGTGGGCTTCAGAGCATGAGGAGGGATGGGATGTAAGGGATTGGGGCCTTTTCCCTTCGGATTATGGGGTGACTTTGAAAAAGGTGATATTGGAGGACAAGAATATGTAATGGAATCTTTTGGGGCTCCCTTGGAGGACCCTATGTACTTCTTGATTTTCTAATAAATTTTTACCTCTTTTGTTAAAAAATTACATATTTTAATTTTTACTTTCAATCAACAACTGATTTGGATAGAAAATAACTTATTGTTAATGATTATAATTTAACAAAAAATTATAATATAAAAGAGGACACAATTAAAAATATTTGATCTTATGATATTCCTATAAGATGAGATCCTACTTTAGATGGTTAGTATATTCCTAATGTGTAGAGAAAATTAGATGAACATAACCTAACTCTTATTAGATCAATAACTCTTTATGTTAGTTTTCTATTTTTCTATTTGGTTATTTTGTTTAAACAAGATTACTCACTATTGGTAAGGATGATTATATGTTATTTTATTTTTCCATATACCAAACTTCAAATACCTCAAAGATGCAATTCAACTAGTTTGATCCATAGCTGACTCCAAATGGTTTGATCCCCTACTTGTGATAACACCTTATGAATGGAATTTGGTTTAGATTATACTTGTTTAGAATAATGTAATCAAATATCTATGTAAATTAATTGTTCCCATCCTAATAATAAATATTTGATTCAAGCAAATTAAAATAGTAATCCTTTAAATTGGTTGAAAGGAAAATTATTTATAACAACATTTATTTTTAGATTAAAAATTAAAAATATATCAATATTTAAAGGTAACATATAAGTATATGATATTTTCCAAACATTCCAAAAGTAAAAATAAAACATAAAATATATTGAAAGTTACATATAACTATATTACCAAAAATTAGTTCTAAAATAAAATAAAATAAAATTTATGACTCCATGAATGTGGAATAAATAAAATAGCTTTAAAGTAAGATAAAATGACTCCTAAATAGATAAAATAACTTCAAATTGATATCTAGTTTAAGAAGTTTATAGTAGTTAAAAAATTTAGTCATTATTATCTTAATAAAGAAAAACAATGAAAGTTTCAAAATTTTGAATGGTTAAGAGTGTAACATAACTAAAAAACATATTTAAATGATTTTTACTTTAACTATGGGCAATTTTTTTTTTATTATCAAAAATTAATAATTATTTAAAAAAACTAAATAGACAATGAGATAAAACAAAAGAGTGTGATTTAAGAATATATAATAACTAAATTTACTTATGTTAATTATATGTGGAGAAAAATAGATGACCATTACCTACCTCTTATTGGATCAATAGTTCCTCTAACTAGTTTTATGCTTCTCTTTTTGGTTTTATTGCTTAGGGAAGACTATGCAATATAACTTATTCCATCAAATATAACAACTACTTGCATTGTAATCAAACATCAACTGTTTATGTGACATTTATGTATTTATTTCAATAATTATGTGTTCTTATTGCACCAAATATTGTAGAGGATGAAGATATGCTCCTTGATTACAACAACTACTCACATTGTAATCAAACACCAACTATTTATGTGACATTTATGTATTTAATTCTTCACGTGTAGACTTTAATCCCTACCTATAAAAACATTACATTTGTTGTTTAGATAAGGAACTACTTTGCATCTAATTATTTATGAACATAAATAAAGTTTTTTTTTTCTTTTTTCTTATTTTTTTTTAATATAAAGAGGTGTGGACTTTAATCGCTACCTATAAAAACATTACATTTGTTGTTTAGATAGGGAACTACTTTGCATCTCATTATTTATGAACATAAATAAAGTTTTTTTTTTTAATTTTTTTAAATTTTTTATACAACAGAGGTGTCCCTACGACCCAGCTGAGCGGCCCAACAGTCCATATCTTGAGTACCTAGGAAACATAAATAAAATTTGTAAGCTCTTGAATTTAATTAAAAAAATATATTTACTCCCATCTTTTGCTAACCCTAATTTTAGGTTGGACTCTCATCTTTGCCCTTTTTGTTTATAAAAGAGATGAAAAGGGTTCCCATGATAAACTCAACATAACCAGTTTCACTGAGGTTGATTCTAATCAGAGCACAGAAATGGAGAGAGAGAAGCATGCTCCGTGTTCAACAAAGGAGAAGATGACCAGAAAAAGAAAGGAATGCGATATCCCAGATGAACACCGTTGCCAACGAGCAGATCGAAAGAAGAATTGGAGATGTAAAAACGCCCGTGTCAACCATATTTATTGCAAACACCACATGGATCTAGCGACGAGAAATTATTTGGCAAGGAAGGAGAAGAACAAGCAAGATCCTCTTCGTTCTTGTGAAAAAAAACCTAGCGAGGACAAAGAATCTATTGCAAAGGAAGCTCATATGGCTCGTGCAAGACAAAAGGATACCAGTCAGGCTGTTGGAATGAGCAAAAGAGAGATGAACGACCTGTGTAGAATAAGAAATCCAGAGATTTCTCAAGAAATAACGATTCCTTCAGACATATCAGATCTCAACGAGCTTCTGCCTACTTTAATGATGGATGCTTGGAATCAAGAGCTTACTCCTACTGAGAGACATACTCTTGTTTCTCTTTTGCCTGAAGGTCACAGAGACGATTCAGCCGTAATGTCTATATTCTGTGGAGGTACAGCCAGATTTGGTATAGATCGTGCTGGTAACTGGTTGAAAAATGTCTGGGAAGGAAAAGAAAATCCAGATGCAGTGCTTCAAAAGGAAAAGGAATTGAAGATTTCTGAGTCACACTATTTCAAATATTTGGAGGAGTATCATGAGGGTTTTATTGCGAAGGCAGAATGGTTCAAGCGGCTGTGGTCTGATACATGCAAGCGAGATGATGGAATGTTCTCGGATCTCTTAGAAAAATGTAAACGTGACCTAACTTTGCATAGATTATAGGTTCTCCTTTTTCTTTTGTGTTTTTTCAATGGATTGTTTCTTCTGATATTCTTTGTAAGTGACCAGAAGAAAAGGGTAAGCTCTGGAATGATTTCTTTCGCTCAAGTTCATTCTCATCGCTTTTTTTAGTTGCTGCAGCCGTAGTTACTAGGTCTTTATGGAAGAATACTCTTTGGTATATGAAACAATATGTGAATCTATGCTTATCTGAATACATTATGACAAAGCATTATCTGAATTGACATATTACCATTATTGTTCTTCAATTGCATGGTGCAATTTCTGATTTTGTAAAAAGCTACTTGTTTTGAGAAAAGTATATCATTCATTGTATGTTAGTTTGTTTCTGTAATGCGCTTAACTCACTCCAGAGGAAAAGGGTCATAAGCTTGCCCAAACTATGCCCGATCAAATGAAGTTCTGCAAGTCTTTCTTTGCCTTTATGGAAGAATAGTCGTTAGTATATGAAACAATGCGTGAATCTAGACTTATCTAAAAACATTATGACAGAACATTATAACAGAATTGACATATTATCATCACTGTTCTGAATTTGTAAATAGCTACTTGTTTTGAAGAAAAGCATAGCATTGTATGTTTGTTTGTTTCTGTAAAGCGCTAAACAAGCTCCAGATGAAAAAGGGCATAACCTTGCCCAAACTGTCCCCGATAAAAGCAAGGATTAGGGATTCAAACATGGATAGAATTACTAGCATATTTTTAGTTTTTATGCTTCTGAAACTCGGGATGTTTATTGTACTGTGGTTTTAGTCTACACAGGATTAATAACTATAACAGTTGTGGTTCCCTTGCATTCTGTTCCATCACCGATGCCGAATGCAATTGTTTTGTATTCATATAAATATTGGAGATCCTATGAAGTAAATCAACGACTATAACGTTTTAATCCAAAACAATTAAGTTCTATTATGGATCTGTGCCCACGGCGTGGATTTTCAAGTACCACTTTAAATGATTTGGATCCATCGCTAAGGTTGCCTAAGAAGAATTGAGCGTAGCAACGGCCAAATACACAAAGTCTAGAAATATTACTGATTGACAATACAAAACAAAACATATATATATATATATATATATATATATATATATATATATCGTTATTGGTTTAAAAAGTATTGATTCATAAAATTGGAAATCTATTTTTAGTTTAAAAAAAAATTAGTTAAGAGATTACATGTGATTTTAATTTTTTTAAAGCATAATAGAGTGTTGTTGATGATTTTCTAGTTAAATAGGCTTCTAAAATTAATTAAGTTGGGATTCCCTATCTCCTCATCAATCTTCATAGTGCCTTCACTTTCTCCATATTGATTTGAACTGATTATTGTTACTATTTCTTTTGTAATATCTGGGTTTTTCTTTTTCCTATTTTCTCTTGATTCTTGGTGGTGGGGGTTTAGTAGCAAACCTCCTTAGAATTTCCTCCAATTGTTGCTAGTGACAAATATAGTTTTATGGAAATCATTATGTAATTTTATTTCTTTTCTTTGTTAATATATTTTTATCTCTTTTTTGAACATCAAAAAATGATGAAATTTGTATATTTATGACAATTTATTTATTTATTTTGAATTCATTTTAAGAGAATGTCTTAGAATAAAAACATTAAAGTAATGGTGTAATTTTATTGGAAGTTAGGTTTTTTTTCTATTTTTTACCTATTCCTATTTATACACATTCCAATAAATTGAATAATACCAATCCATTTCAATACACTTTCTAATACACTTCATGTTCAGTGCACCCTTCATATCTAGACATTTATTCTCTCCATAGACATTAATATTCCTTTCATAGGCCAATTAGATGGGTACAATATTGATCCCACCATCTAATTTGATTGGTAATATTTTAAAATTCAAATTGAAATTTAGCCAACTCTTGCCCATTTCACTAGTCATTATGCATTGACAACACATGTTCATGTTATCTATAGTTGTGGAATTTTATTTAAAAGATCTGTTTACATTCATTTATCATCCTCACATCCATAATAATTATTTAGATATTATTTACATTTTGAATACCATTCCCATTTATGTAAGAAGCATTTTGTTGTTAGAGTTGGCTATGTAGATACCCAAGATCTAGAGGCCAAATTGAAAGCACAAAAGAGATCAATATGCAATGCTCAAGATTGCAATGGATTTTATTATCCAAGAACTCAATATGATTTACATATGAGGCCACCTAGTTATATAGCCAAGGTGAGACATAAGATGTCATAAGATTATGACAAGTGTTTTAATCTTATGATATGAGACAAATTATAACAACTACCTAGGAAAAATGTTTTACAAGTCAAAAGATAAGATAACAACTAACACCTTCTAGAAAGATTCATTCCTAGGACCTAAGTAAAATTAATATGTGAATATGTCCCCTAAGTACCTAGTGAATGAATTAACTAGGTACTAGAAATTTATTGACACCAACACCCCCCTTAAGTGCAACTTATGGAGTAGATTATTATGAAAATGACACAAAGATGGGTTTTGGATACGATGCCATGTTGGGTACCCGTGTCCAAATGCAAAGAAAATCTCTCACAAATAGAGAATAGGAGAAAACTTAGTGGGATAAAACTCCTCCCCAAAAGAGATGAAAAATAAGAAAATTCTCTCAATGATGCATGAGAAGGATAAAACCCCATACAAAGAAAAAGACCCTCCCATAAGAAGAAGAAGAAGAGAGACCATGCAGTCCCTCTTAATGGTGAGTCTCTTATAATGGTAGAAGCTCTACATTGAATGATGAAGATGATCCAATCTCTTGGAACAACATTCCTCCTTTAGGAAGAAAAAAAAATGAAGAAAGTATGTAGGATGTCTTCCCATTCCAGAAAGGAAGATGTGGGAAGAAGAATGATGTATGATGACATATTTGAAGAATTCCCAAGTGTCTCCATGGTGATTCTGAAAGGTGACACACTCCAAACAAACATTCTAGGTGACACAAATGAAGATGTCAATCTAGAATCTAGTAGAGATGAATATAGATCATAATCCAAAGACAAAGATGTCTCCTTTGAAGACAAAGAAGTCTCCAAATGTTTTCTAAAATTAACCACACTCATGTCAAACTATGAAGAATGATCATGTAGAGAAAGAACAAGAGGGTCAGATTGTTGCCCTGCAACAGCTAAAGAAGAATCATCTTCATCAAAGAGAAGTTGTATGCAAGCAATGGTGTGTCCAATATCTAAAACACAAGACTCAACAAACAATCCACCAATTTCTATTAAGTATGCATCTGAAGTAGAAGAAGCTAGAGGATGATGAAGATCCTATTGAACTAAATCACAAGAAGCCATATCTATAGCAACACAAGAATCATCAAATCCAATAGTAGATGAAGGAGATGAAATGCAAGGCTGAAGAATGGGATTTGATGTGAAAACACCCAAGTTCAAGTAGCCAAAAGTCTCCTCAAAATCATGGTTCACACTAGAAGTGTGATAAAAAACTAAAGGAACAATGTCACCATTAGAAGCAAAATCTACGAAGGCATACAACAGAGATGGATGATCAACCATCCCAGTAGCAATAATCTCTCTACTCTCCAAGTCTCTAATGATAACTAAATTAGAAGTGAATTCCACAGTCCTCCCATCTCCAACATGTGTAATTTGATAAATGGAAAGAAATTTTTTTGACAAATGAAGTAAACATAAAATATCATTGAAAGTGTCATCCCAAAAACTAATAGATCCCTTCACAATTATAGTCATGTATTTATTGTTTCCCATCAAAATAGGAGACATAGTATAAGGCTCAAAAGAAGAGAATATAGAGTGTGAATATGTCATATGATGTGATGCTCTTGAATCTAGAAGTCATCTCCCTGATCCATGACTTTAAAAAGCATAAGATAATTTCCTTTATTTCTTGATGTAGAAGCCAAACTAGCATGAACTTTTTCATTATTAGACTATTTTGAAGAAGAAGAAGAAGGTGACTCAGAAATTCTGGAAGGAAAATCAATATGATTATTTTTTGGAAGATGTTTCAACTCATCAATAACCTTCTTATAACAATAATTTTTATCATATTCAAGCTTCTTACAATATGAACAAGTTGGCTTCTCCTTCTTAGATGAAGTCTCTTTGAAAGAGGATTTATTCTTTGCTTGATTTGAATGTGGATTATTCTTTGCCTTCTTTTGTTTCTTATCCAATTCTTTCACCTGACTAGCCAAAAAATGCCTAAGATTTAGAAGTCATGATTAGACCCATTGAGATAAAATTTTGTTTGTCATGTATTAATATCTCAAAAAGTGATGCAAATGAAGGTATAGTATATGTAGACCCCATAGTCAATCTATGAGTATGAAAGCTAGAAACAAAAGAAGCATATTCTATACCAAGTTTTTTCATTATATTGGAGACCAATTGAATGTCCTTATCAATTCCACATGCTTTACATTTCTCTCTTAGATCATTAACCTTAGTGATGTAGTCTTGGATGTTATAAAAGTTCTTAGGATTAGGGCTCATCGGTTCATTATTGATTTGATAGCCTTTTACTTCGTCTATAGTACCATATAGTATTTCCATTTTGTCCCAAGATTCATGAGAATTCTTACATGATTAAATTTGGAAAAATAAATCTTGAGAAATAGGTCTACAGAGACATCCAAGAGCTTTGGTATGTTGAATCATCCATTTTATATTTTTATCTACATCTATAGGTTTAGGTATCTTATTTTCAACTTATAGAGAATGGCCTTTAGTTATTAGAATACTCAATGCATTTTGATGCCATGTTGAATAATTATATGATGTGAGCAAACGAACCTTAGAATGATCCGTGAAAAGAAGAAAGCACAATTAAAAAAATCAAAACCATACACCAAGAGACCACACGAAATCACTCAATCAAGAAAACCCCCAAGAATGTATAATTTGGCACTTTATATTTAGTGCGTTTACAAATGTTAGATGCTATAAAAACAAATATACTTGATCTTAGTACTCACAGATGCCAAAATAGGCGACAAGCTCAAAGTTAAATTTTTACATAGAATGAAATCAATCTGATCAGACCATTGAAAAGTATATGAAAAATTATGCACTTAAAAAAAATCCATTCAAAAATGTTACCATAGGAGCAAGAATGGAGCTCCAAAAATTCCAACTATGAGAACTATGCAATGACACCTATGAGATTCTAAATTATTTGGAAAAACTAGGCACGAAAAGAAAAATTTGATTATGCAACTATGAAGAGAAAGAAAAATCAGCCCAAATTAAAAAAATGGTCTAAACTAGGAGGTCTTATGGCGAGTTATTAACGTTTGAATATTGATTGCAAAATAAAAAAACTCCATCTATGGAGGGGGAAAATATTTTCAAATGAGTGCATTGACATGGTGTAGATGTTAAAAAACTATTGGCTTAAATTTGGCAGCCAAATGACCATCTCATGCTGTATTGAGTTAAATTTAATATCTAGTAGGCTGAGAAAAAGTCACCATCGCCCTTATTTCCATAATATTCCTCCTCTCAAAATATGCTTTTGAATATTCTTGTTGAAGTATATAATACTTTTCTTGTATAGCTTGGTGGGGAATCTTCAAAATCCTTGAAAAAATCTACTACAAATTTCTAAATTCACCATGATTTTTAAAAAATTGTTGCCAACTTTATTTTAATTGATTGCTATTTTTTGGCAACACAACGATACTTGGTGGGGGTCATTGGGTTCTTGGTACCTACATAGGTAGGTACTTTCTGTAGTACCCTACCTATATAGGGTACTTATTACCCCTTTTTATTATGTTCTTATTACCACATGAAATTGCACCTTGTTGAGCATAAAGCTCAACATTCCAATGAAACAATGGAAATAACCTCAAGGTGTGGGACCTTTACATGTATGAGGTCAAATCTCCAGAGAAAGTAGGATTCCTTTTTCAATCCAAGTGCAAAGTGTTGGTCCAATCCAATACATGAAATCCCACTACTAACAACTCATAAGGAAAAGAGGAGAAGGAGAACATGAAAGGGAAAATGGAGATGATACGCCAAGATGGAAAGGTTCCTTCTTCTTGACTTAGAATACTCAATAAATCATTGAAGAGGGACCAAATGACTCACACAACTCTTTGTTTGGTTGTTTTTAGGGGAATACAAGAAGGTTAGGGTTTGACAAAGTGCTGGAAGGAAAGCAAGGTTTTTCAAATCACCAACTATAAACCATTTAATCCAAACATACATGCATGAAAATACAAGAAACACTCAGATATGAAAGTAATAACTTACTCAAAAACAAAAGATCTAAGAAGAGGAAATCTTGATTGATTTCATTAATGTAGAGGCAAAAATCCAATATTTACAACAAAGTGTGAAATACAGTATGCAAAAGTAAAACCCCAAAGGAACTAGAAGAAGAAGAATAACCTATTAAAGAAGAAAAACCAAATGAATACCTTTTTTTTTACTTTATAGATTAGGCATAATGTAGAAGCACAAGTCAAACCCTAACCATATCAAGGGTTAACAAAAAGGACTGTGCAAGTAATAATGAAGGCATTTTGTGAAAGATGAGACTAGGGCATAGATTTTCCAAGAAGGTCAACAAAGAGAAATAAATGGGTATGAGCACCAATGAAATCCACTTACAAAAGTTGAGGAGAGAAATTAATGTCTTCTGGAAGCCTATGAACCAAGACAAGCTGCTCAAAAGTTAAATTGAACATTAAAAACATCACCCAAAAAATATGCCAAAATATAGGAAGGTCGGGGCATTGGGCCTAAAAAATCATCTTTGCATACATTAAATGGTATGGACCACAAAAAAACGCATATTTCAAACGTCCATGATCAAGTGGTAGGGAGTTAGGTGTCAGCCTTATAGCTTATCGTGTGCCTTAGAAGAAGGGAGGAGGAAGGAACCATGAAGTCCAAAGGAAACATTGGGGGTAATAGAGAAGGCTTACCTTCAAAAATCAAAGGTAAAGGGGAAGACTTACCCCTGAAAGCAAAAAGTTTGACACTTAGTCAAATTTTTGAAAAACACTCTTAGGGAAAGGGAGAAGGCTTAGCTCCAAAAATTGGAGGTAAAGGAGAAGGTTGAAGATGAAAATTGATAGGTGAAGGCTGAAAGAATAAAAGCATGGGACATCAGACCTTAGACCATTGGAGGTTAGATGTCATGAGGAAGGCCTTATCTCTTACGTAAAGAAGGTAAGAGGTAAGAGGGAAGATCAAAGGGTGAAGGGTGAAGGCCAATAGGAGAAGGGCACAATGATGGAAGAAGAAAGAGTGAGGGACAACCCCCAAAGTTCGACAAACCAAGACTTAGACAAGTCTTGAAATTTAATCAAGCTGAAGTGGTTTGAGGTAAGGCCTGAGGCTTAAATTTAGAGATTAGTAAAGGGTAACAGGAAAGGCCAAAGGCCAAGGGCCAAAACATTTAGAGGAAAAATGGGAAAGGAGGAGTGATGGTGAAGGTAGGAAGGAAGTGAGTAAGAGACAACCTGAAAACCTAAAATTCTAGGACTTAGCCAATTTTTAGGAAACTTCAAGGACAAAACATGCAAGATGGCCCATGAGGGATCTCTTAGATTGGTTATCAGTGATGGGTCATCAAAAGGGGGCATGAAATGTCAACATTAATTATGACTTCTACAGGATGATTACCTACTAATCATGGGATCTAGAGGTTTTATCGATCCATTATGCATAGGATCATGAAGAGGAAAAATTAAAATTTGGTCCTCCTCAAAGAAAAATGAAACATGTGCAATTACACTTGGAGGAAAGCTTGAAAGCTAGAACATACATTCCCTTAAGGAGAATGCATGGTGTGTAAACGTACTTCATGGAAAGCAAGATATTTACAATATGTACACAAACTAAAAAAAACCAAAGAATGGAGCTTGCCTCTATCAAAGATGAACCTTTTTAAGGAGTTGATCTCCCTCAAACCATAGTTTTAGACCTCACCCACCTATAACCACTAAAAACCACTTCCAACATGCATGGAAATTGACAAAATTCCTACAAGGTTCAAAGGGTCACTTCACTATAAAATTTTCCATTGCAAGGGAACCATATTATGCAAGTGTTGGAATCATGTAACAATGGTGTCTTAGCTGAGCATACAATAGAAGGGGTGAATTTTTTTAAAGATAAGTTAGCATCCAAGAGAAAACATTCTGTACAGAGAAGAGAACTCACCCCATGAAAGGATAAGCCAATGCCACCATCACTAACCTCCTCAAAGCATGAATTGAAACAAAAAGAGAAAGTTTCTAGCTCACATGGTGATGTTTAAAGTGCCAAATATGATTTTTAATTTGCACAAGAAAGGCCTTCCTCATGCACCTCAAAAGAGAAACTTTGAATCTTGGGCATACTATCAAACTAAGAAATTGGAGAATTGCTCTCTAAAAAAATTTGTGGCTACTTAGTAACTACAAAATTACTTGTATTGATGCACACTTCATCAATACAAACCTCATATTTTTGAGACACTTCAAGTGAAGAATTTAATTAATTTAAATTATCTATCTATTTTCATTTCTTCTTGGCAACTAGCTACAACAAAATCAAACTCATGGCATGTAATGATTTCCATGTCCTTTGCTGCTTCTTCATTCTTATATTGCTACCCACAAAGATCCTCTCTTGGGGGTGAAAGATTGGAATCCAAACTTAAACAAAAAGATCCTAAATCATCTCAAAATAAGTCCTCCACCTCAAAACTGTAGACCTCAACAAATTGTGGAGTTTCCTCCACCATAATAGGGGATAAATGTGTTTGCTACTGCTACTCCAAAACCATGGAGTTATCTTCAACCATCATGCCAAAACAAAGTTTTTTGGAGGCTTCAAAAGATGTAGGTATAGCTGATCTATCCTCCTTTTCTTCAATAAAACAAGGAAGGGAATCAAATGAGAGGACTAATTCCTTTGTAATGTATCAAAATTTTCTACCTTTTTAATGCCTTGTTGCTACAACACCGTTTTATCTTCATTATTTTGTTGCAACAAACCAAGACACTCATTTTTTTGAGCACATGAAGGCTCCACAACAACAACCTCCTAAAAGATAGGTTCTTGTGAGGAATGAAGGATCATAAAACATAGGATCTCTAACATAGAAGATTCACTTGATGGAACAAGAGGTTGAATGGGAGTTTCAACTTGCAAACCTTTTGCACAATAGGATATTCTTGAACAAAAGGAGGGATAATGGGGGTTTCAAGAGGTTTTATAGGTTTCTTGAAACTCATAAAATTATATTTTCTTACCTCCTCCTTAGCAGGCTATTCTAGAAATGGTGGAGGTGCTTGTTTGAAACTAGGCACATAAGGGGCTACTTGCGTCTCAAACACTTATGCTAGAGAAAGGGAAAATCTATTTTTTTCTTGCCTAGCAACATCTCTTGTTGCACACTCTTCTTTTTTCCTTCTTTGTGCCTCCAATTATTGCTCATACCTCCATTGGGCGTCTAAATTTTAATGTTGTGAATAATGGGCTTGATGGAAAAACTCATCATGCTATGGGAAATAATCTTGCTACCCCTAATGGGATTGATTAGCCCACTCCTCCTACTATAGGTCAAGCTCTTGTTTTCTCCTAAGCTCATCAACTTATCTCTTAAAATAAAGAAAGATTGTGAGTTCACTTGCACTTAAATTATCAAATTTTTGAGTTGAGTAGGAGAGAAATAAGGCTAATTTGCAAAATGATGAGTCTCTTGGGGTTACTGATAAGAATATGTAGGAATCCAAGAAGAATGAGCAGGGTGGGGTGGGTGGTATGCATTTTGTGAAGATTGAGAAACCACAATAGCAAGGTTTTTTGGAATGAAATGGGAGGTATAACCAGCCTGATAGGGCTGATTGGGAGGAACAAAGCTAACATTATCATGAAATCATGGAGTAAACATGGTGGTTTCCAATATAAATTGAATTTTTTAAGCATGGGAAGCACTTTGAAAATTTGAAAGGAAAGAAGAGGACTTCCCAAAAGATGTATTTTACAGAGTCACTATGTGTTGAAGAATGCCTCCAAAGGCTAAAACGTTGAAGAAGGCACAACTTCCTTAATGAAATGAAATGAAACTAGGTTGCTTGAACTAGCTATTTTTTGAATGAATTTGTCATGGTGTTTTATGATATGCCTCAAAAGGAAAAGTGCATTGAAGAAAGCACCAAATTCTTCAATGGAAAGAAAGTCATCCAATTGGGTGTGCTTGAAATTGTTGTCACATGAAATTTCTCCTTGTTGAGAATGAAGCTAAGCATTACAATGACACAATGGAAATAACCTCAAGGTGTGGGACCTTTATGCGTATGAGGTCAAATATTTGTAGAAGGCCGACTTCCTTTTTCAATCCTAGTGTAATGTGTTGGTACAACCCAACACATGAAATCCTACCACTAATAGCTCACAAGGAAAAGGGGAGAAGGAGAACATGAAAGGAAAGATGGAGGTGATACACCAAGATCTATCAAAAAAAGACTAAAGAAGGTAAGAGATAAGAGGGAATAATGAAGGTTGATAGGAGAAGGGTGCAAGGATGGAATAGGAAACAGGGAGGCCTAACCCTTGAAGTCTAAAAAACCCCTCGAAGTCTAACAAACCAAGACTAAGACAAGTATTAAAACTTAATCGAGCTTTGGTGGTCGGAGGTAAGGTTTAAGGCTTGCCTTTAGAGATTGGTAAAGGGTAATGAGAAAGGCTAAAGGCCAAGTGTCAAAGCACTTAGAGGAAAAATAGGAAAGGAGAAGGAGCGATGGAGAAGGCATGAAGGAAGTGAGTAAGAGTTAACCCGGAAACCTGAAATTATAGGACTTAGCCAATTTTTAGGAAACTTCATGGAGAAAACATGCAAGATGGCCCATTAGGGATCTCTGAAATTGGTTATTAGTGATGGGTTATTAAAGGGGGCATGAAATGTCAACAATTTTTAAATATTTAAAAAACTTCTACAATAATTAAAAAACTATGGATTTTTTTCTAATTGTTTTTGAAAAAAATATTTAAAAAAATTTTGTAGATTTTTTTTTAAACAAATAAAATTGCACCTTGTGTTATTATGATGACCTAGGGGGTCATATGACTTGCTAGGTTTTTTTTTCCCTTGATGGATAAATTCTCTAAATTCAATGATTTGACAGTTTATCTTAGGGTTTTTAGCCCTTCTGGATGTGATGGCAAGGTCCGATTTGACCCAAAATTCTCTAAAATTGTAGCTACCTTCTAGATCTAGAAACCACTCTTTGGCTTCAAACCCACATAAATCTGAATTTGTATGTTCAATTTAGACAAAAAAAAAGTAAAAAATTACTTTTTCAAACCTTCTAAACTCAATGGTGAGCTCTAATTTGAACATTCAATACAAAGCCAAAAAGAGGAACCCTCCCAAAATCTACTATTTCTATCAATTTTTTCTAATTCTTTAGATCACAATATGATGGAAGAGAAGAGCATACTCAACTTTTCAATATTTAGCAAGATGTATCAACAAAAGACAATCTAATGGCACCCAACCCACTTCAATACCATATTAGAGTTGGGTATGTAGATACCCAAGATCTATAGTCTAAATGGAAAGCAAAAGAGATCAATATACAATGCTCAATATTGCAATGGATTTGATTATCCAAGAAATCAATATGATTTACATATGAGACTAGCTCGTTATAAATATTGTTGGTGTTTTTTCCAGTACACTTAAAGGAACTCCTAAGGAATTACCACTTTGTTTACTCAAAACTCTTGAAAATGACTGGCCAACTGACAAGATCTAGTGAGAGACTGAGATCTTCTACACTTTAGGCTCTGTGGGGGCCAAGGAGGGTGTTCTTATTGGTGTTCACTTAATATACACTTAGTGAAAAACATCACTTTCACAGATCATTTCGACTAAAAGGTAAATAGGCAAAGCATATTATGGAATTGGCTAGTTGCTAAGTAACTTGTTGCCATTTTAGTAAATTCCCACGCTTATGAAAAATGAATACAAGATTTCTATAAAGATTTTGGAAATTCTAAAATTAATTTAAATTTTGCCTATAAGTTGGCCACCATAGAATAACTTGATTAACCCATTATGCAAATTTTAAGGAAACAAAACAGTGCCTTATGCAATTGGGTTACATAGTCACATGCATACTATCAGTAATACATAAGTGATCTTAAATTCTTAAGGAAAGAATATCTTCATAACAACTTTGCATTATGAGACTCAAGACCTATGATGCATAACTTCTTATTATATCCTAAGCAGCTGATTGTAAATCCATACCTCCTATTTAAGAATTTAATTGATTTCTTGAATCAAGGCACAAATAAAGGTATACATTTTAATTGAAGCTCAAAAGAAGAATGAAAATTTTATTCACAATTCCATCCAAAATTTACTCAAAACCCACATAAGGAGAGAAAATGCATCATAAGTAAATTTTCATTTGTATTCATTGATCAGGTTTGTATAACAATTTAAGATAATATGTGCATATTCATTCCAAATAGCCCAACATAGGCATGCTTCTCTAATCCTTTTAACTATAATCACATTATGTCTAGCCTAAACGTAACCTGATATTCTCTATTATTTGCTCTTCTCTCTGCCTCCTATTTTCTTTCTCTATATTTTTATCTTTTTCTCCTCCCCCTGCATTCAAATCTTGAATTCCCTTTATACTAACTAGGAGCAACAAGCTTCAGATTCGAATGTAGTTACAATACAAAATTATAATTTCACTTGCATTTTAGGATCATTTGGTATGAATTTTAGAACCCACATGCTGAAATTGCAGAAAAAAAGCCAAAAGAGAAAAAGAGTAAACCATAACTGCTACTAGGGAATAAAATCTAAAGTACCACCAAAAATTTCCCTTTCCACTCAAGTGCCACAAACCAAACAACCAAGACACCAAGCAAGCAGATGACCCATGTCAAATCATTAGGATTTTTCCATGAAGGAAATCCCAAGAGTTACCATAGCAAAATTTTCAAAATATAAGCAGAAATTTGATGACCAATTCATTTACCCTTCACATCTCCATGTCTCAAGCCAAGACCATGATACACCTAACCACTCCTAGTGGTAGCAAAGGGAAGGGAAGAAACCTTAGTTTCTCCTTCCCTCTTTTCCTTCTAAGTTATGCTTCCAATATTCCCACTTGGGGTCTTCACACCTAGCAGCAACATGGAAATCACCCCTTCCTCTAAGATCAAGCCCTCGTTTAGCATGTTCAAGTACTAAGCATTGGGTGAATCAGCCTCTGAATCATGGTTGCCAAAAGAGGTACTTGTAAGGTTAATGGGGAGTATTGGCACCCATAGGAGCCACGCCCATACCTTACTGTTCGCTTAGACTTAGTCAAATACTACATTGGGCATTTTCCCTTATCACCTTCTACCTCAACAACCCCACCTTTGAATTGTAGTGGATGACTACATCCTCTTGGTGGTAGCTTGGACTTCGAAGTAGTGGCTGCCTCTATAGTGGGAATGGCTTCAGGTGCACCAGGACCAGAACTCTATTAATTTAGATAGACAAACCTTCTCACTAGATTGCTCATCTTTCTTTCTTGCTAATTTCTCACGCTAGAGAATATCTAACTACTTTGTGATAATGGGGAAAATAACAACCACCTCAGCTATATTTATCGAGTAGAACCATAGCAGCATTGTCTATCAAACATGCACAATTTTGGCATCCCATTGGAAAATGTATTGACATTGTTTAATTCCCATTTGCATGGAAATTAGTTAATTATTCTTCATGATTGTCTGCATTTTCCTCTTGACATGAGTTGAGATCAACTTGATCACTCTATAGAGTGAAAACCATTAATGCAAGCTGTAATGTAGAATAGAATCGACTATTAGGTGTCACATGCCATTTTGAATGAGATCTGTTGATCTTCTATGTTGATGGATGATCAAACAACCAATCCATGTTTGAACCTCATTGATTTCCAATAGAGCCTTCATTGATGTGCTTTCAACTAATCAATTTGTTCCATGTCAGATGACATATTCCCACTTGTGCGCTACATGGTCTAAGTGAGCAAGAGACAAGTGTCATGATCTCCTTGACCTCACTAGGTTTAACTTCCATTTATCTTTATTTAGCGAGCCAACGGGGAACGATGAAGATTTTTCCACTGGACTAATCTCGACTACTCATTCAAGGTGTCAGGGCACAATATTGGTAGTGGGAAGTGGGTCTTGCACTGCAACTGGGACACATGTTGATCAATCGCTAACCTCGCTACTTTTATCTGGCAAGCACTTCACTCTTGCGAGCTAGATGGTATGGTTCAAATTTCATCTTTGATAGCCAAATCTTGCAAACTGCACAACACATGATGTTAGCATTAAATGGACAAGACATGGCTTGCCCAATGGTGACATGACCGCAGGGTTAATGACTTAGTTTTTAAGTCACCAGACTTAAAAAAATTTGCAACTTGACTTTAGGAAAAGCTTAACATAGTGGGAAAGGATGACTAGTTGCTAAGACAAATGGGGCTAGTGGACAAACATGGCAAGGGACTCAGAAAATCACTTAAGAGCTTGACAACCAACTTAATGGGTCAACACAAAAATAGAACATTGGTACATTTTTTGATTAAAAACCCTACTCATATGGAGACAAGGGTTTACTAATGGAAACTAGGCTCATAAGAGTTGAGCTGAAATTCTTTAGAATTTCACAAACTCCATTAGTGGCTCATGCTTGGGGATGCATACCCTTGGTGGGTATGACAAGAAAATAATTTTCAGTTGAAGAAGACCAAGGAACATAACCAAAAACCAAAAGCTTACCAGGAAAAGGAAAGTACACCCAATAGGAAAGCAAACACACCAAACCACATATTTACAACATTTACAAAATGTAAATGGAATAATTTTACAAAGTAGAGCCTTCAAGCTCCAAGAGTTCAGGAACAAATTTCCCTTTGTCAAAAACTTTCAAGTTTTTTTTCCTTTGTCCCTTTCTATTAAAGGTTCCTCAAATTGAATCAATAAGGTGAAACTTTCATATTCCACATCACTATGAGATGCATGATCATCAAGGATTTATTCATCAAAATTTAAGGCCCCATAAATACACTGGCTTTGATGGAGCCATTCCTCACTGCGTCCAGGAAAAAAGACACAACCAGGTCTATTACAACCTTCCCCTCCATAAATGTTAATCCCCTTAGGTGAGAGAAGTTCCATAATCAAATCCATTAAATGTGGAGTATCTACAAAAAACTTTATTGTAGCCTCATATTGTCTAATATGATCCTCACAATCACCAATGTTTCTTGATTGCTTTTCACTTGAATGAGAGGGTACTAAAGTATTTTCATACTCAATAGATTCACAGTGTAGTCCCATCTTCTCAACATAAGGAAATGTTATGAAAGTATCTGTGCAACCACCCTATGGATCTTTAATATCTGGCTTTCTGACTATCTCTTCAAATATGCAATCCTTCTCCACAGAGGAATCAAGGCAAGCATATTCATCCTTATGAATTCCCTCATTAAGTTAAACACTAATATAATGGTCAATGGATTCTTCTTTTAAATCCATGCTTCCACACTTCTCATACAATTTATCACCTGACAGATTAGATGTAGTATCTTTATGGCTAAGACCACCCACCTCAACATCATTTGGATTGCCATTCACACAATTTACTTGATCCTTGTTTGTAATATCCTAAAAGAGAGGATTAATAATTCCCCAATAAGGGCTATCATTTGTAACTTCATCCTTCCAAATGTCTTCTTCAAATAAAATATTTTTCCATGCATTAGTTGGATGTATCTCATCATCTTTAAAATCAAGATACAAGAAATTTAAAGAACCAATGTACTCAAAATTAGTACAGTCACTTGAAGAACATAGAGAAGCAATTTCACAATTATACTCATCATTTACATTTGCAACAATTGATCCACAATCAAAACATTCTTCACATGATGCAAACTACTCAATGCCTAGGAAATTCACATTTGCAAGGATGTTAACATATCCCATACTAGAGGCAAGGGATTCCATCTCCACTTCATATGAATAATTATATTCAATAGTTGATTCCTCAAATTCAATGTCATTAGTTTGACCTCTCATGTGAATGATGGCATTGGAATCAGGTACATTCCATTGATTATCAGAAGCTTGGTGACTACTAATTGAATCCACTTGGGAAATTGCATCCTGCACTTCTTGTGTTTGCTCATTGTCTATGACATCCCAAGGAAGATAATTAGGAGTAACTTCTTTATTTTCATATTCTATGTCCTCATCTTCATCATTATCTTCTACATATGTTTCTAGATCTTCAGTTAAATGACAACATTCAACAATTAATTGTTCTGGTTTAGATGCTTCTCCTTGATTTGATGACCTTATTCCTTGACCATTTGCAACATGAAAATTATTACCTTCCCAAGTACTAGATGAAAGCACATGACCACGTTCCACTCTTTCTACAATATTGATCTAATCTACCACTTGGTTTAGGATACAAGGTTTGATATCCTCAGACCATTGAGTAGATCCTGACAAATATGCTTCACAAAAAAAATTAATGCACATTTGGTCACTAGGTCTAATGTTCCCATGAATTTCTATCAGTATATCTAAGAATCTTAAAAGTAAGTCACATGGTGACTCATTTGCATGTTGCCTTATCTCATGCAACTTCCTGATAGAGAGGCTTATATTAGATTTTCCTCACTTTAGCTAATGTGAATTCTTTGCATGCTTATATTCTACATGTCTTGGGAGTAAAGTAGATATAACATCTACAAGGTCCATTTCATGACACATCCGCTTACCCTTTGAGCTACTTTGTTCAAAATTGAGGGTAGTTCTAGAACTACTACTGGCAATTGTAGATCCTCTTATCATTGAGTATTTCAAATTATTCTCAATGTCAATGGAAATATGATAGGCTTGATGTAAAGTTGTGGGTTCCTTTTCTCTTAACAAGAAACTCATCTTCTTATCAAGTGCTCCTAGATATACCACCAAATATTCCACATCATTTGGCCTTATGTCTTCTATGATTTCTCTGATTTCCTTTGCAAATCAAAGATTGAAAATAGGCACCAATTCCCCTTGATTTATATAGATCTTGATAAAGTATTTCCTTACCACACTTGGATATACCCTTTCACCAAATTGGTCCATAAAAATTGTTACAAATTGACTTCGTGAGGTAATGAAACTTGTAGGAAAATATGAATACCAATCTCTAGCATCATCCTTCAAATTTTGAACAAAAATTTTCATGACAACATCTTCATAATTCACCTCAAAATCCCCCATAACATCTATGAACATTTGCAGATGTGTGGAGATTGATTGAGAACCTTGCCTTGTGAACTTGGGAAAATGCTTCCTAACATCCTTAGGAATTGAGTTAGGGAAACCTTAATACCATTGAAAGCTAATGGCATATACCTTTCAATAACATAATCCCTTTGAGGGGATGACATAGTTTCTTCACCTTGCATACTTTGGCTTGATTCTTCATAGAGAGACTCTTCAAAAGGAAATTCTTAACAGAATAACATACTCATGGATAATCACAAATTTGTGGACAAGAAGTATGAAAATAATTATTACTATTCCCTGTCTTAATGCAAATCCATCTAGTAGGGAATCATTTATTCTCCTAAGCCATGAAATTTTTTCATAAAATTTCTTCAACACAAAATCACTTGCTTTAGATTTATGAAAATACCTGGGAATTTTGTAGCAGCTATTAATCTTTATTCCTGACTATAAATTGTCAAATCTTTGAAAGTTTCTTCACAATTTAACTAGTTCCTTGGACAAATTTTCCACCTCTTTTCACAAAAGAATAATCTTCAAGAGTAAATCTCATTCTCAGTTTTCTCCAATCAGTGGAATCACACTCATATACTTTGATATTTGCTACAATAAATATTTTCCAAGTTTAAGAGCTTTTCAATCATCTGAACAAAAATGTCCATATCCACAAATTTATGAATGGCACATGTTATGACTCACTGCAACTGATATGAATCTATTTATAGATTCTTTAATGAGAAATTTTTCATTCTCCCTAGTAGAGTCGCCATCTTGTTGGTGTTTTTTTCGATACACTTAAAGGAAATCCTAAGGAATTGCCACTTCCTATACTCAAAACTCCTGAAAATGACTAGCCAACTAACAAAATCTAGTGAGAGACTTAGATCTTTTTCACTTTAGGCTCTGTGGGGGCCAAGGAGGAGGGTGTTCCTATTGGTGTTCACTTAAGATACACTTAGTGAAACACATCACTTTCACAGATCATTTCAACTGAAAGGTAAATAGGAAAATCATACTATGGAATTAGCTAGTTCCTAAGTAACTTGCTGTCATTTTACTAAATTCCCATGCTTATGAAAAATGAATACAATATTTGTATAAATATTTTGGAAATTCAAAAATGAATTTAAATTCTACCTCTAGGTTGGCCACCATAGAATAATTTGATTAACCTATTAGGAAAATCTTAAGGAAATAGATCAGTGCCTTATGTAATTGGGTTACAGAGTCATATGCATACTATCAATAATACAAAAGTGATCTTAAATGCTTAGGGAAAGAATATATTCATAACAACTTTTTGTTATGAGACTCAAGACATATGATGCATAACTTATTATCACATCCTAAGCAGATAATTGTAAATACATACCTCCTATTTAAGCATTTAATTGACTGCTTGAATCAAGACACAAACAGAGATATACATTTGAATTGAAACTCAAAAGAAGAATGAAAATATTATTCACAATTCCATCCAAAATTTACACAACCAACATAAGGAGAGAAAATGCATCATAAGTAAATTTTCATTTGTATTCATTGATCAGGTTTGTATAACAATTTAAGACAATATGTGCATATTCATTCCAAATAGCCGAACACATGCATGCTTCTCTATTCCTTTTAACTATAATTAGATTAAGTCTGGCCTAAACCTAGCTTGATATTCTCTATTATCTACTCTTCTCTCTGTCTCCTATTTTCTTTCTCTATTATATTTTTCTCCTCCCCTTGCATTCAAATCTTGAATTCCCTTTATACTAAATAGGAGGAACAAGCTTCAAATTCAAATGTAGTTACAATAAAAAATATAATTTCACTTGCATTTCAACAACATTTGGTATGAATTTCAGAACCCACATTTTGAAATTCAAGAAAATAGGCCAAATGAGAAAAAGAGTAAACCATAACTACCACTAGGGAATAAAATGTAAGTATCACCAAAAATTTCCCTTTCCACTCAAGCACCATGAACCATACAACCAAGATGCCAAGTAAGCACATGACCCATGTCGAATCATTAGGATTTTTCTATGAAGGAAATCCCAAGAGTCACCACAACATAATTTTAAAAACATAAGCAAAAAGATGATGAACAATTCATTTACCCTTCACATCTCCATGTCCCAAGCCAAGACCACAATACACCTAACCACTTCTATTTGTAGCAAGAGGAAGGCAAGAAACCTTAGTTTCTCCTTCCTTCTTTTCCTTCTCAGTTATGCTTCCAATATGCCCACTTGGGGTCTTCACAACCAATGACAACACAAAAATCACCCCTTCCTCTAAGATCAAGCCCTCATTTAGCATGTCCAAGTATCAAGCGTAGGCTGAATTAGCCTCTAAATCATGGCTGCTAGAAGGGGTACTTGTAAGGTTAATGGGGCAGTGTTGGTGCCCATAGGAGTCATGCCCATACCTTACTATTCACCTAGACACATTCAAAGATAGTATTGGGCATTTTTGTAAGGAAATCAGTGGAGTGCATCTAATGAAAACTCCAAATAGTAGTGCTTTGGTAACTTTAATTTCGATTAGATTACATAAAATACAAATACAACTATGTCCTAAAGCGGAAATAGATAGTTTATTTCCCACATCGATCCTTCTAAGAGAAACACATGTAAATTCAACAGCAAGAAACAACACAGATGAAAGATACTACATAAAACAGAACACAAAGATTTTACATGGGGAAAATCCTTTCAAATAAAAAACCCCACACTCCAAAGATCAAGCCATTTTATTATTCAACAACAGAATGGTTACAATACAAATTCAGGCTCATAGCCTCTTTAGAGATTCATCTTGTTCATTTTGGAAACAACTGGTAGCAAACTCAACATGAGAGATCAACCATGGCATTCATGGTCAAGAGAGATTCCAGCAACAAAACTTGCTTCCCTCTTCTGCTTCGACCTCATGGCTTTCGACTTTTGGCCAGCCACTCGGTCCTCTCTCTATCGTTCACTCTCTAGCTCTCTCTATACTCTTACCAGCACTATCTCTCTATATAGAACATCTAATGTATACATACTTACATTCATTCTTTAATAGGCTCTCTGTGAATCAGTTCAAGATCACACCACAACAATCTCTAGCTCAGCATCCTTATCATTGTTCCATTATGGTGTAGATTTTTCCTTGCAGACCATTTAGTTCCATCACAACTGCTACAAAATCCCAACTACCAACCGTTTGAATTTCACTTCCTCTGATTGGTCCATGAGCCACTGCATAGGGTAGTTAAATGGTCAAGGAAACAGTCCACTAAATTTTCATGTCGGTGAGACATGAGAAGTGTCTCACTGATGCTCAAAGGATTCATAGACGATATTGGCATAGGTTCCAATAGTTGGCAAGAGGTTCTACTAATATCCACAAGTCATACCAAAACCATCGACATCTAATGCATTCCTATTGGAAAGATATTTCTCATCGGAAAGACTCATACCAATGCTCACAAGTCACATCAATTTCAGCATTCTCATCGGTGAGACTATCGCCATTCAATGAGACATCACATCGAGCTCACAAGTCATTCTGAAGTGTTCCTTAGTTGCCAGGACTTCTATCTTTGCTGAGAGATCATATTGAGCCTTTTATGTTATACCGATGTCACTATCAGCCAAACATTCCACATTCTCTAGGAGATCATATTGTGGTTCCAAAGTCACCCCGAGTTTATCTTGTTGGCTAGACTTACCATTTTTTCTGAGACTTTATACCAAAGCCTTTAAGTCATATCGATGTGTTCAACTGTTGGTGAGCGAATTATCCTTCAGCAAGACTTCTTACCGAGGCTTCCAAGTTATCTTGAAACCACTGCTTGCCAAGAGTCACATCGAACCAATGACCCCACGTGTTGTCAGTGAGACTTCCGATATTCGATGATACATCATATCAAAACAAGTCTTTCGGCCAAGGGTCTCTCGGATGTCTTCGAGTGTTATGTTGTCACCAAGAAAATCCTTCATCATTGAGACTTCACACTGAGATCCTTAAGTTACTCCAAGTGTCCATCAGTGAGACATATCACTATCGGTAAGACTTCTTACCAATCACCCAAGGGTTTCCCTGAAAGCTCCAACATTGTCACCAAGACATGTTACTTTTGGTAAGACTTTTCACTGAGCTGCCATAGGTTATCCCAATGACTTGAATGCATATCCCTTCCAATGTCGCTGGGACTTATTCCTAAGTGTTGAAGTCACTCTGAAGCCCCCAAATGCTATGAGTCTCCCCGATACTCGATTGAATGGCTTGTCAGCTGAGATCTCCACGTGGTGAGAAGTTACAACAACTGCTTTATGTCATAGTGATAGAATCCAAAGTGAAAGCATTTGGCTAGACTTCTGCAAGGTCACAACGACCAGAATATTTCACAAGGTTCCCAAACTGCTAGTCAGCCAGACCAAAGAAATGTCACACCGACTTTTCTCTTCCTGAGGTTCTAGCCTGTGAGATTGAGGCAACAATTCCAACAATCTCCCACTTGATGAAGATCACACAGGCACCTTCAAAGCAACTAGAAACTAGGACCACACTAGCTCCACCAGTTCAAACCCTGCAATACTCAAGACACATAATCAACATGATTCCAAAGATAACAGTCCATTAGACAATCTGCAACAAAGACCAGACATCCCATTGCAACTCACTGTCTAACAAAACAACCGATCCTAGCCTTCTAGGAAACCACATAGATCTCAACATGCTCTCATGCTCCATCAATAATTTTGTTCCAACATCCAAGATGTTCACCATTTAGGAAACAATCCTGTCATCTTCCAACATGCCACCTGTGGAAGAAGGACACAAAACCAAGGTGTATAAGCACCATTCCAATGTACACAAGCAAAAGATACTAGTGATATCTCCAACAAGATACTGCTACCACTTCACTGTGCCCAAACACTATACAAAAGAACACAACAGTAAAGTCATTATCTAGAAACAAGATAAACAACACCTGTTAGAACAACAATCAGACTGACTGCTTCCATCCAATTGATAAACCCACGCGACTGAAAATAGCACCCACAACTCGTGCTATACTATCCAATCTCACATACCTCATAGGTATCACCATTAGTAAACTTTTTCCAATCCATTAACATCAAATACAAGTTCTAGTGTCAACCAGTTGAAAAAGAGAAGACACATACAGGAACTCACACTGCCTAAGAAATCTAGATCTGAAAGATCAAAAGGCATCGCAAGCCTACCAATACCAGCACATAGAAAATGTAACCCTATAGTACCAAAGAAAAAAAAATCCACAATGATATGCACAACCTGCAACAACCTACCACAAGAAACATTTCTCTCACCACAAACCTTCATGGCCATAGAGAGAAACATTGCACATCATCTTCTATAGAAAATCCTCCTACATACACTTCTAACAACTAGCTATGTCAAGAATGATCTCTTTCACATCCCAAAAGGAAAAAACTTAACAACATCCATCCGCTCAATCACCAAGATGAAACCAACTTTAAAAACATGGATGTAAACTTCTCAAAGAAGATCAAGCTAAAACATTTCCCATTTCAGGAAATCAGCCCATACACCATCTCCTACCAATTCTCATCAATAAATGACATAACACAAAAGCTCAAGGAGATAAAAAAAAATGTACAATTTCCATTATGAATCCTCCAGAACCATTAAACAACAATTCAAGATCCATATCATGAAAGTAAACTTAAAACACATCTAAAAGATATAAAGGGAAAAATACCTTTCAGATAAACTGCCGAGTAGACCAAGACTAATCCAAGAGCAATCTCCTCATAGGTCTCTTATTGAACTCACATTCAACCAAGGTGTAGGCTTCTCGAACTTTCTGCTGAATTTTTATAACAAGAGTAACAAGTAGCAACACTTCTCTCATAAGAGAAATATAGCCTCACCTTATTCTTCATCTATCTATGAGTACTAGCAACCAATCATCTCATGCTAAACTCCATCTACATTACTGCACTATCATGAAGTATCAAGCAAATAATCAAAGCACCCAATACGCAAAGAATTACTAGACCATTGTCAAAGCTCCAATCATCTAAATTAGGAACTTATCATGACACCATGATCTACACATCCCCATAGGAGATACCATGCTTCAGGTGACCTCACCATTATCTCAAGTACAATGCACAATGCCAAAACTCTAGTGCACAAGCAAGAGTATACCATGACATAAAGCAAATATACTTAAAACCAACATTGCCTGTCAAGCACCACCAACACCTTAGCCAAAGACTCCAAGCATGCTCCATGGTTCCAAGATGTTGCACATCTTGAAATAATGTCCATGCAAAAGTGAAAGAACCCTTCTGCAACACTAAAGAAGACCATTCACCACCATGTGATGAATTCACACTCATTGTTAGAGCTCCCACTGAAAAGTGACACCTAAGCTCTCTAAGCATCATGACCACCTACTATAGGTTCCCTTAACCAACTATTCAGGTACTCAAGAATATCCATCCTCTCATCTAAAAAATAGTCACACCAATGCACAAGTGACCACAGACAAGGCCAACTAACAAATTTGCACCATCAATGAATCAACCTCATGGATAAAGATATTCCACATCCAAGTTATCTCACTACAGCCAATGGGTAGCTAATCCACCAACCGCATAACTCATACATCACAACCATTGAACATGAAAACCCATTATCACATTGAAAACTACAACACTGAATTATCAAAGAGAATAACTATGTAGACAACATGACTCAAACACCAGATCACACCAAATCTAATTTTCCAATCATGTCCACAATGAGCACCATAATCAAGAAACCCATAAGCATTACCACAAGAATACTGAGTGACAAACCACTTACCAACACTCCCATGTAGAGGACTCATACCTCCTCAAAATCATGCACCAAGCATGCATGCGAAACTGCAACTATCTCATCCAACACCACCTAAAAAAGTTAGTGTCTAGAAAATAGCTTAACAACAACTCCACAAGACCACAAGTTTTGCTTAACCATGTAAAACCTGCAAAATCACATAGCCATACAAGTACAAGAAACTTCCTTCAAAAGAAAACAACAGTTTAGGAAATCCAGGCCCTTTTCAAGCCAACTCTAAACCACCAACATGTACATGCATCCGAGAATGAGAGAAAAGGCTATTTCAGAGGCTTGCAAATCATATGATGATTAACTCCATAGCCTTTATGTATTCGAGGTTAATAGGAAACCCTGCCTTCCAACACCAGGAAACACCACCTAGCATAAGCACTCTCTTCCATGATTGAGAAACAACCTAGGCTTCTCCATATCACCTAGGAACCTGACACATAGATGCCCAATATGAAAGCTTTACTACTACATAGTCACATAGCAAAGAAAACCACCTCATAATCCAAGGTTAAACCTCTACCAACTAGGAGATACATATCACTACATGATCAACTCCCTTTTCCATCTTGACCATCCTTCAAGTTGTATGATGTCTTAGAATACAAGGCTTCCACTCATCAAAGGATCAATACATTAGTCCATTCCTCTAGATTTCTTCTAGCCTATCAAGCTAAGAAATCTTCACAGGAGAAATATCCAAAACCAACAACCAGAAGAAGGATCTGATACCATTTGTATGGAAATTAGTGGAGCACATCTAATGAAAACTCCAAACAGTATTGCTTCGAAAACTTTAATTTTGGTTAGATTACCTCAAATACACATACAACTATGTCCTAAAGCGGAAACAGACATAGTTCATTTCCCACATTGATCCTTCTAAGAGAAACACATGTAAATTCAACAACAAGCAAAAGCACAGATGAAATATACTACATAAAACAAAACACTAAGATTTTACATGGGAAAAATCCTTTTGGATAAAAAAACCCACACTCCAAAGATCTATCCATTTTATTATTCAACAACAGAATGGTTACAATACAAATTCAGGCTCATAGCCTCATTAGAGATTCATCTTGTTCATTTTGGAAAAAAATGGTAGCAAACTCAACAAGAGAGATTAACCATGGCATTCATGGTCAGGAGAGATTCTAGCAACAAAACATGCTTCTCTCTTTTGCTTCGACCTCATGGCTTCGGCCTTTTGGCTAGCCACTTCTGTCCTCTCTCTATTGTTCACTCTCTCACTCTCTCTATACTCTTACCAACATTATCTCTCTGTATAGAACGTCCAATGCATATGTATTTACATTCGTTCTTTAATAGGCTCTCTATGAATCAGTTCAAGATCACACCACAACAATCTCCAGCTCAACATCCTTATCATCATTCCATTTTGGTGTATATTTTTCCTTGAAGACCGTTTAGTTCCATCACAACTACTGCAAAAATCGAACCACCAACTGTTTGAATTTCACTTCCTTTGATCGGTCCACAAGCCACCACATAGGGTAGTCAAACATTCAAGGAAACAATCCATTGAGTTCCATGTTAGTGAGACACAAGAAGTGTCTCACGGATGCACAAAGGATTCACAGACGATATCGGCATAGGTTCCAATAGTCGGCAAGAGGTTCTACCGATATCCACAAGTCATACCGAAATCATCTACATCCAATGCATTCCTATCGGCAAGATATTTCTCATCAGCAAGACTCAAACCAATGCTCACAAGTCACATCAATTTCAGCATTCTCATTGGTGAGACAATCGCCATTTGATGAGACATCACACCGAGCTTACAAATCATTCTGAAGTGTTCCTTAGTCGCCAGGACTTCCGTCTTCACTGAGAGATCATATGGAGCCTTTTATGTTATACTAATGTCACTGTCAGCCAGACATTCCACATTCCCCAAGAGATCATATCATGGTTCCAAAGTCACCCCAAGTCTATCTTGTCGGCTAGACTTACTGCTTTTGCCAAGACTTCATACCGTCATATCGATGTGTTTCACTATTAGCAAGAGAATCAACCTTTGGCAAGACTTCTTACTGAGGCTTCCAAGCTATCCTGAAACCATTGCTCACCAAGAGTCACACTAAACCAATGACCCCACATGCTCTCTGTGAGTCTTCTGATATTTGATGAGACATCATATCAAAACAAGTCTTTTAGCCAAGGGTCTCCTCGATGTCTTTGAGTGTTACATTGTTTCCAAGACAATCCTTCATCGCTGAGACTTCACATTGAGATCCTTAAGTTACTCCAAGTGTTTGTCGGTGAGACACATCACTATTAGTAATACTTCTTACCAATCACCCAAGGGTTTCCCCGAAAGCTCCAACACTGTCACTGAGACATGTTACTTTTGGTAAGACTTCTCACCGAGCTTCCATAGGTTATCCTAATAACTTGAATGTGTATCCCTATCAGCAAGACCTTCCAATGTCGCTAGGACTTCTTCTCGAGTGTTGAAGTCAATCTAAAGCCCCCAGATGCTATGAGTCTCCCCAACACTTGATTGAATGGCCTATCGGCTAGAGATCTCCATGCGGTGAGAAGTTACAACAAATGATTTATGTCACAGTGATAGACTCCAAAGTGAAAGCATTTGGAAAGACTTCTGCAAGGTCACAACGAAAAAAATATTTCACAAGGTTCCCAAACTGCTAGTCAACCAGACCAAAGAAATGTCACACTGACTTTTCTCTTCTAGAGGTTCTAGCCTGTGAGATTGAGGCAACAATTCCAACAATTTTCCCTTATCGTCTTCTACCTCAACAACCCCACCTTAGAGTTGCAGTTGATGACTGCATCTTCTCAGTGCTAGCTTGGACTTGGAAGTAGTGGCTGCCTCTGTAATGGGAAAGACTTCATGTGCACCAGGACCAGAACTCTGTGAATTTAGATGGACAAACCTTCTCACTAGATTGCTCATCTTTCTTTCTTGCTAATTTCTCACACTAGAGAATATATAACTGCCTCATGATAATGGTGCAAATAAAAACTACCTCAACTGTATTTATCAAGTAGAACCATAGCAACATTGTTTATCACACATGCACAATTCTGGCATCCCATTGGTAGATGTACCGACACCATTTAATTCCCATTTGCATGGAAATTAGTTAATTATTCTTTATGATTGTCTACATTTGGATCTTGACATGATTTGACATCAACTCGATCACTCTATAGAGTGCAAACCATTAATGCAAGCTTGTCGTGCAAAATAGAATTGACCATCATGTGTCACATGCCATTTTTAATGAGATCTGTTGATCTTCTTCCTTGTATTATCAAACAGACAATTCGTGTTTGACCCTCATTGATTTCTAATGGAGCCTTTGTTGATGTGCTTTGAGCTAATCAATTTGTTCCATGTTAGATGACATATGCCCACTTGTGGGCTCCACTATCTAAGTGAAAAAGAGATAAGTGCATGATATCATTGACCTCACTGGGTTTAACTTCCATTTATCTTCATTTAGTGATCCAGTGGGGAATGATGAAGATTGTTCCGCCGAACTGATCTCAATCACTCATTCAAGGTGTCGGGGCACATGATTGGTAATGGGAAGCGGGTCCTGCACTGCACCTAGGACACATGTTGATGAATTGCTAACCTCCCTAGTTTAATCTGGTGAGCACTTCACTCTCGCAAGCTGGCAGGGCACAGTTCAAATTTTATCTTTGATTGCCAAATCTTGCAAGCTACACAACACATAATGTTAGGATTAAATGGACAAGACATGGCTCACCTGATGGTGACATGACTGTAGGGTTAATGACTTAATTTTTAAGTTAGCAGACTTACAAAGAATTTGCAACCTGACTTTAAGAAAACCTTAACATGGCAGGAAAGGATGACTAGTTGCTAAGACAAATGGGTTCAATGGAAAAACATGGCGAGGGGCTCAAAAAATCACTTAAGAGCGTAACAACCAACTGAATGGGTCAACACAAAAATAGAACACTGGCACATTTTCTGATTAAAAACCCTACTCATCTGGGGACAAGGGTTTACTAATGGAAATTAGGCTCATAAGAGTTGAACTACAATTCTTCATAATTTCACAAGCTCCATCATAGCAAAGGTGATACATAAGATGCCATAAGATTATGACAAGTGTCTTAATCTTTTGATATGAGACAACTTATCACAACTACTTAGGACACATGTGTTATAAGTCAAAAGATGAGATGAAAAATAAAACCTTCTAGAAATATTCTTTCCTATGACCTAAGTAAACTTAACATGTGAATATGTCCCCTAATTCCCTAGTAAATGAATTAACTAGGTACAAGACATTTATTCACACCAACAGTTGCATACTCTTTAATTGGAGCATCTAATTTTTTTTATCATGACCATCCTTGGATATCTATATGCTTTTCTTATTTTTATAAGTCATTTGCATAAGTATATAGTAATTCTAATCTTGGGGATGAACCTATGAGAGCATATTCCCTAGCAATATAACAACCTCCCAAAGTTAGAATAGACTATAACTATTCCTTATAGAAAAATAGATATTAGTGAACTTACTGAATTAGGGAACAAAGCCATATAAGTTTTAAGATAAAAATTCAGCTTGGGCATATTAATAGATTTATGTGTACGAAAATTATTTTTATGGTTTCTTTGATTGAGAAAAACCTATAATGCACATACAATACAAAGTGAAGTATACAAAGATTTATTAGTTTAATTTTGAAGACAACAATTATTTAGTAGCATATTAGACTTTTTATTCTTCATTGATCCTAGAGATACATAAAATTGATCCATCACATTTAGTTTTCTTCTTTTGTATTTAATTTTTAAATATGTATTAATGCAATTTTCTTATAACTAATCTAGTGTAACTTATTCTTAGTTTTATACCTTTACTTGAATACTATAGATTAAGTTTAAGGGAGGATTATTTCCCTTAAAATTTGGTGAACACATTTTCTCTTACACAACATAGTTTCCCCTAAGATTTTACATAAATTTTAGGATCTTTAAAATTGTAACTTTTTTGTTTTTGTATCAATTCTCTTTTAATTTTTTAATTTCAATTGATACATCCTCATTTTATGATTTTTTGTACTTATTTTCATATGAACTATCTTTCATTCACCCTAACCATTAGTATATCACCCTTATCTTAACATTTTTCTCTCATTTTAGATTTCACATACTTATATTTTAATTTTTTTCCATCTAATTTTAATGTTGATAGAAATGATGGAATATAATAGAAATACATGAGATATGACATAAGGAATTCAATGAAATGAAAATTAGATATTTTTGTTCTTTTAAAATTTATTCTCTTATTGATTTTTTCTAGATCCTAAATGATTGAAGCAATATATATTTAGTTCAAAAACTAATCAACCTTAAATGTAATATGAAATAATCATGCTTTATTTGGGTCATAATGACCATGAAAAAAAGAACAAGGGAAAAAATTTAGAATTTAATTTTGAAATTTTAGTGTTAAAATATGGGTGTGTAAATGACCTAAATCTATTTTACATCATGGATATAAAAAATGATGACAAATTATTGATTTAGTATCAAAGCATGGACTCTTCACATGTGTGGTAATGGGAGAGAAGTTGAGATAAGATTATTTTTCAATTTGAGCATAAAATATGCCAACTTTAATACTAATAATAAATACACAAAGTAAATAACAGCCACCATAAGTCCAAAAAATAAAGGAGAATCAAAATTATGAGGTATTTTAACCATTACACTTCATCCCAATTTAAGTTTCATGCAAATAGAAATAAGGGTGCATGTTGAAGTAAAATCCACAATTTAACATGGTGACTAAATATTTCAAAGACTGATAAAAAGGATAAAAATGTCAAGAATGCGTGGTCTTCTTACAATGAGTGACAAATTTTGGGAACTTGAACTTTATCAACTAATATTTTTTCTAATTATAATATATAAAGCATCTAAATATGAACATAATAATAATCAATAAAAATTATTGTTTAAAGTAAAAGGATGTAATTGTATTTGAGAGTATAACTAAAGAAAAAAAATATAGTTCTAAATAAAGAAAAAGGTAGTAAGGGATCAAAGTAAGAGTAAAAGATTAAAACTCCATAAATCTAAATAATTTCTACATCTAAGATTCAATGATTTTGAGTTCATAGTGAAGTGATAGAAAATGTACTGTTTTACATTTTCTCACTTCTTTGGGCCCTCCTAGTTAAAATTGACTTATTTTTTTTCTTAATTTAGTGTTGCAAAATCTATTTATTTCCACTTCCACACTTATTTTGGGCTCCTTTAATTAATTTATCTTAATTAGGCCTTGACAAGAACTATAATTCATTTCCAAGCCCATTAAATTACATTTTCTGAAGGGGAAACCCCACAATAATTAATTCCTAAACATAACACTTTACCTTGAGCAATAAGTGTCCTCGGTTTAGGGATCTTGGACCCATTTTACCATGGGAAAATGGGTCCTCCCTAAGTCTTAGGACCTAAATTTTTATTATGTTTTGGGAGGTATTTTAATGTTTTCAAATCCATATGTCAATATCAACTTGTGATATTTGAATTTTAGGAAATTAAGGATACATACCTAAAAATTTAAGGATATTTTCTAAGTTTCACCTAGCAATTTTAAGAGATCACAAGAGAAATTTCAATTGAGAAATCTTAAGAGTTTGAAGAGAAATTTCAAAAGAGAAAGATTGATGATCAAGAGCATGCAAAGGAAAATTTATTCTAGCAATCAAGATCTTCTCATCATGTTGAAGTCTTCTTGCATCATGCACATTTTTGGAGGTAACATTGTGATGTAGGTTTCATCATCAAGTCAAGTATTCACTGTATGATTTCAAGCAGGATTCAATGTTCAAGATTGAAGTTCATTGAAGCCATTACATGTAATTTTTAGACCTCCATT
>VDFB02385824.1:0-14898 GCA_007258455.2 Sequoia sempervirens
TGGAATTCATTTTTGTAGCATCTTTACTAGTTTCCTTGGCCATGAATATAGCCTTCTCTTTTTCATCTCCATAGATATCTTTATCTTCTTCATTAGTAGAGTAGCCTTCCTTATTAATGAAGAAAATATTTTTTTTCCTCTAACCTTTATTCCTTTTATAAAATAATTTATTTCCAAACTTTTTCTCAACATTGTTAGAGTCCTTATAAGAACACTTAGCCATAAAATGTCCTACTTCATCACAATTAAAAATTTGAAACATAACTTACCTTTGTACTTACTGGAACCTCTTTGTAGCTTTCTAATAAGATTTACCTCCTCTAGATCTGATCCAACATTAGAATCTAGATCAATTTGCTTCTTGGATTATTTGAATGTAGCTTCTTTCCTTATTGATTTTTTACTATCAAACCTCATTTCATAGGAAGTCAAGATTCCATGTAATTCAACCATTTTTAGAGAATTCATAACCTTGGCTTCTTCAATAGTAGAAACATTAGAATCAAACCTTCTAGGAAGAGATATGAGTACCTTTTTCACAACCATCTTTCTTTCATTTCCTCACAAAGACCTCTGGTAGAGTTGACAACTTCATCAACCCAAAGTAGGAATGTGGCAATGCTTTTTTCCTCCATTTTCAAACTTTCAAACTAAGCTCTATGTGTTTGGAGCTTTGATTCTTTCACCTTGTCATCACCTTCATAGATAATGTGAAATTTCTCCCATACTTCCTTTGTTTTCCTGCATTGCATAAAATTCAAAAACTCATAGTTAGACAAACCACATTAAATAACATTCCTAGCCTTGGCATTATTTTCAAAAGCCTTTTTTTTGGTTTAATCCCTTGGAGGTTTTTAGGAATATCATATCCTTCTATAGCTGAAATCCAAATCTAAAGACCTAGGGCCATCAAGTATGCTTCCATCCTAACTTTTCAAAATGCATAATTGGATCCATCAAAGAGTGGTTTCTTATTTTTGAGACAATCCTTCATGATCCATGGAGTGTGTCATCCCAAATCTACCTCAATTTTTTAGGCTTATTCAAAGGAACTTGGCTCTGATACCAACTGAAAAACACAATCTATTGAGAGGGGGTGAATTAGTAGATTAAATCTATTTAAAACTCATTAACTTCAACACATATATCTAAACATGACACTTGAATCTTTACTACTACTAATCAAGCAACAATCATGAGTAAAAATACAAACAATAGAATACCAGATATACATGGAAACCTGAGATGGGAAAAACCACGATGAGAATAAATGCTTGGATCTACTATCCAAATCAAGCCTCACAAAGTAGGAAAATAACAAGTGGATTTTACAATATGAAGTAGGAACAACCCTATCAGAGATACCAATACCTAATTTTACTTGTAGGCACCAACCTACTAGAGACACCAATCCCCAATATAATGATTTGAACACTAGCTCTACAAGCAGAACACTAATCCTACAAAATTACAAAGATAAATCTTGTGAACCTTCAGTGTTGATTACATAACTTACAAATAGTTTGAACTTGATTAAGACACTCTACTACACTTTTTAATATCTTCTAATAATGGTGCATAATAATTGAGATGCTTCAAATTGAATAACACATGCTCACAAAAGGATTCCAAAACCAAAGACATTGTTAGGGATGTGGTTGTTGGGAAGCAAAGAACCTTGGATTCGATCGCAAGATCGAAGTCCAAAAAGAAGTAGCCCTAGTTGTTTCTCGGGGGTTTTGGTGGCATTGTACCCTATTTTTCTCTATGAAGTATCTCTCTTAGAATATAAGGGGCCTTAATAGCCCATATAAATAGTTTTTGGTTAAAACCTGTATCTTGGAAAATAAAGTGGATGTTCTTCTCCAAGAAACCAAAATGAAGAAGGAGACTTTTGATAAGGAAATTTTTATCATCTATCTTGGTGTGAATTATTTTGTTAGTGAGGTTGATTGGGATTTTGGAGGTATAGCTACTCTTTGGAATCTCTCTAAATTAAAAGGAACTATGTGCTCTACTAGTAGGAACAGTCTGATGGTTTCCCTGGAAGATATGGATTCCCATGAGAAATGGAATTTAATAAATATCTATGCTCCCAACTTGAGTAGGGACAAGTTACTGCTTTGGGAACAATTAAATGATGCTATTAAAAATAGAAAAGATGATAATTGGATGTTGGGAGTGTATTTCAATTCCCCACTTCTTCCTTTAGAAAAGTTAGGGGGACTGGATGACTATTCAGGTAGCATGATGGATTTGGCTAAATTCCTAAACTCAGTTGGCCTTATTGAAATCCCCACTTCTTCAAGGCTCCAAATACACTTGGTCTAATAGAAGGAATGGAAACCATCTGATCTAAGTCAAGTTAGATAGGTTTCTGATCTCTTCCAATTGGAATATCTCCCAATTCCTCTCTTTTTGTTCTCCCAAGGTCTAGCTCTAATCATAATCCTCTTGTGCTTAAAAGAAATGTTGATCATAATAGGGGACCTTTTCTTTTCATATTTAAAATAATGTGGAGCCTTCACCCTAACTTTGTTGCTCTTGTTAAAATTTGGTGGGAGGAACCTATAAGTAGCACCCCTATGTATTGCCTAGTGGAAAAGCTTAGTAGAATCAAGCAAAGAGTGAAAGGGTGGAATAAGGTGATCTTTGGTAATATCTTTGAGATTAAGAATTCCCTGGGATCTTAAAGGAAGTTCAGGATATCATGGAGGTTGGTTTGGTGGATGATGAGATATGTTCTAAGGAAAGAGACCTCATATATCAATGGTTTAAGATAAACAAAAAGGAGGAAATATTTTGGAAAAAAAAGTCTTGTGTTCAATGGCTAACTAAAGGGGATATGAATACTAAATTCTTCCATCAATCTAATTTGAAACATAGAAGCAGGAACAAGATCAGATTGCTCAAGTGAAAGAGGATGGCTCCATGGTCTCCACCAAAAAAGAAATTGTTGGGGAAGCTGTTAACTTCTCCTCTCACCACATGGCCTCGGGCAATGTAAATCAGATACATGATGACTTTCTTGAGGTGATCCCTAAAGTTATTTCTGATCTTGATTTAAAGAATATGACTAATGTTGTCTCTATGGAAGAAGTTAAAAATTTTGTGTTCTCCTTTGGTGCATTTAAAGCCCCTAGCCTGGATGGGTTTCCTCTTGCTTTTTTCTAGACCTATTGGGATATTGTCAAAAATGACCTCCTTAATGCTGCTAGAGATTTATTTAGGTCAAGTAGGCTCCTAAACCAACTGAATGCCACATTTATAGCCCTCATTCCTAAAAATAGTGATGCCTCTTCTATGAAGGATTATAGACCTATAAGACTCTGCAATACAGTCTATAAAATCTTCTCTAAAATTCTTATGTTAAGGCTCAAACCGGTGCTTGGAAAAATGATTGCCCCAAACCAAAAAGGTTTTGTCCAAGGTAGAAACATCCTTGATGTTGTCATCTCTACTCATGAAATTTTCCACTCTATGGACCATTCTAAAAATCTTGGGATGGCCTTCAAAATTGATATATCTAAGGCCTATGATAGAGTCTCCTAGTCGTTTCTCTTTGATGTTCTTAGGAAGTTTGGGATAGAAAGAAGATTTCTTAAGTTGATCTCTACCTATGTTACCTCCCCCAGGTGCTCTATTCTAGTTAATGGTGTCTCCCAAGGATTTTTCTCTTGTGGTCATGATCTTAGGAAAGGTGACCCCCTCTCACCCCATCTTTTCATAATTGTTGTTGAGGTTCTTGGAAGGAATATTCAAAATTTGGTGGACTCTAAAGCTCTAAAAGGTGTTAAAGTTGCCTCATCTCTTTTTCTTGAATCCCACCAAAAATTTGTATATGATACTCTCATGTTTGGGGAATCCTCAATGGGGGAAGCTGGGCTTTGGAGACATGTTCTAAATGACTATGTTGTTGTTTCTAGCCAGTTTATCAACTATGAAAAAATCAAGATATACTTCTTTAATACTAACCAGCTGGTCAAGGAAAGAGTGGTGACAATATTGGGATGTTAGGAAGCTATCCTACTTGTAGCCTAGCTTGGGTTACTTTGATTTCCAAGAAGTTAAAAAATAATTACTGGAATTAGCTAATTGAGAGAGTTCAAAAAAAGTTGGTTGGATGGAAGGGGAAGCTTCCTAGCTTGGCTTGGAAGATCCAACTATTGAAAAAATCCTTATAGAATATTCCTATTTACTACTTATCTCTCTTCAAAATTCCTACCTTCATAGGGGAGAAAATAGAATAGATTCAGAGAAGATTCATGTGGTCTAGAATTGAAGAAAAAAATAGACTATCTCTGGTTAGTTGGGAAAAAGTGTGCACACCGAAAAGGGCTAGTGGTTTGGAGATAAGGAGAATCAATTTGCTTAATAAATCCCTAATAGTTAAAGCTGGATGGAACCTCCTTGAAGGGTCTAAAGATTGGGTGAAAAATTTCCAAGCCAAGTACTTGAAGAACAGGAACCTTGGTTGTTTTCTCTCTACAATTGACCTACCTAGTGATTCTGTTTTATGGAATCACCTTGTTAAAATGAAAAAAAAAAGTGTTGAAATTGGGGGTTAGAAAGAGAATTGAAAATGGTAAGAATATTGACTTTTAGAAGGACCCATGGATTGAGACTTCTACTTTGTCCTCAACTGATGGATTAAACCCCCTCAAACAAAACCTAACAAGGATATGTGGCAAAAAAGGTTTCAGACTATGTCAATTGGGAGATGGGTGAACCTAACTAGAAGGAGTTCAATTTATTATTAAGGAGGGATAATTTAAGAGGTCATAGATAGATCAATTGGGATCCAACCATGTTAAGGCTTCACAATCTAATTGGGGAGGTGAAGTGGTTTGATAGTGAAAGGGAAGACGAATGGGTTTGGAAGGGTAGCTCTTCAGGTTGTTTATTTCTTAAATGAGCCTACGAGGAATTGGTTAATCCATTGTTAGACATCATAGGTCATCACTGGGAAAAGGTTTGCTTAAAGAACTTGATTCCTAAAATTAACTATTTATGGTGGGCTGCCTCACATGGAAAAATTATTACCATTGAAAACCTGGTTAGAAAGGGGTTCCAGTTGGTTAATAGATGCTCCCTTTGCAAGCAAGATGAAGAGTCAATAATGCACATCTTCTTTCACTGCCAGTTCTCTAGAGAGTTTTGGTCTTTCTTCTTGACGTTGTTGTCCACTAATTGGGTGTTTCCTCACTCTATGAAGTTGTTTATAGAAAGCTGGTCAAATTGCCCCTTTTCCCATAAAGTTATTGTTGATCTCTGGAACCAAGTTCCCCCCTTTGTTACCTAGGGAATATGGAAGGAAAGGAATAATAGGATCTTAAGGGAAGTGGAGAGAAGCATCTATGAGGTGTGCATGATAATAAAAACATAGATTAAGGAAAATATGGAGGTTGGAAGATACAATTTCTCCAAAGTTTGGCCGAATTACAAAGAGATGAGGATAAAGTAGATCTGGGGCATAAGTAAGGATCTTACTAACTTTAATTGGGCCAAGATGCTAACTAGAAAGTCTACAGTGTGAACCCCTCCTTAGAAATATTGGATTCAGTGTAACTTTCATGGGTGCTCTAAGGGAAACTCAGGTATAGCAGGGTTAGGGGGTTTGCTCAAAAACCACAAAGGGGAGTGTATTGTGAGCTTTGGTATTAACTTGGGTGTTTTTTCCAATAAAAAATCCAAGGCTATGGATGTTTTAAGGGGCTTAAAGAATCTTAAGGAGTATGGATTTAAAAATGTTATCCTAGAAGGAGATTCTAAGTTAATAGTGGATATATTGAATGGAGTGGCTATGCCCCCTCTGGGAGCTAAAAAATATCATTGACAAGTGTCTGGCCCTCAAGAGTTATTTTACCAACTACAAGGTGCAACATGTATATAGAGAAGGAAATAAGTCTACTAATTGCACTACCAACAAGGTGTTGAGGTGTATGGGGTGGACCCATTGGATTAATAATAACATACCGAGGTCTTTAAGGGATATGATTTTAAATGAAAAATTTGAATATGATTATAATTTACAAAGATGAAGTGTGGAAGTGGTGAGGGAAGCATGGGAGACCTTGTGTTTTTAAAGGTATGCAGATTAATGATGATAATTGTGGTACGGTGTTGAGTTTGTTGATCTCCTTTGGAGGTAAAATTAATCATTATTTCTTTCCTAAGGCGATCAAGGATCACATTGATATTTTCAAGTTTCGAAGGGATGTCAAATCTAATTGTGTTGATATGTCTAATGTCAAATCTCCCCGTATTTGTAAAGAATTGCAAGGTAAGATTATTAATGAAATGTTAATTACTTGCAATAATAATGATGAGATTGTGGCTCTGGGAATTGTGTCATTGGCTTCCCCTAAAAGAAAGTTCTTGATTCCTCATTTTTTATGGGCTCATTTTGCAACTTTGAATAAAAGTGTTTTATGCAAGATGGGTAGAGAGCTAGAGAGGTGGGTGGTTATGAGGAATAGCTTGCAATAGTCAAAAAATTTCCAAAGTGCTAAGATGGGTGGGCCAAGGAAGTGCACTGAGCCTCCAAATTGCCAAGCGCTCAAGCAAAATATGGACTTGTGGAGATTATTTGATAATGTGGGCATGGTTCCTTTCTTTGAGTCTATAAAGGGCTACAATGAGAGCCTAAATACCAAGTTCACTAATTTGTGGAGGAAGGGAAATGTTGTTGTCGGTGCTGTCAAGTTTGAAGTGACGACAAGGTTTATCGTGGAAGCTATTAGATTATGAAATCAAGGTATAAAGGTGGCAAAGAAGAGTTGGGCAGACTACTAGATTTTTGTGGACAAGTTTCTACATGACGAGGAGAATCTAAAATGCTTCCAAAATGGGTATGTTAGGTTAGATCTTTCGTCTCCCTATGCCCTGGTAATTTTATTTGTCATGAGGTATTTTACATTGGAAGGAAGATACATGTCTATACATGTGTATCATTTCCCTTTGCGAAATCATATTAGGCATGGTGAAAGAAGTAATTTTCCCTTCTACTTATTGTCTTCCCTACAAATTAATATAGAGAAAGATGTCAGCCCTCCCCTACATCAAGGATTGATGCTTGCTCTGTATAAGCATGCTCTTGCGCTAAACCCTCATGGTAAACTTCTTGTTGCTAGAAATGACAATAAAAACCACAATGATGGAGATAATGAGGAATCCTCAGTGGATGTAATCCCTGTTGAGGAACCTAATCCCTACCCACCTCTCATTGTTGCTGCTAGAAGGGTGTTAATTCCTACTAAGAGCCCTTCTCCTATTACTAATGTTTTGAACCCTTCTACCCCTATGACTCATAAAATTGTTTGTAAAGGAAAAATTGAGACTGAGCTTGTGAAAGTGACTTAATTAAATAAATACTTTTCTAATGAAACGGTGGGCGCCATTTTGTAGATAGGGAAATAAAATCAAATCAGATTTAATGACACAGGTATTTATAGAGTTTTTCGAATGATTTTGATTGGCTGTCTTGATTGACGGTTGTGATAATTCTTGGCAGATCGAATGGCTAAAGAAAGATGAAACTAAAGAGAAAATAGAAGAAACCTAAAAATAAGATTTTTCTATTTTTATGAAAGAGGAAAAAGAAAAGAAGATAAGAAATCATCTTTCTTTAAAAGAATAAAAGAAAGATTTAAAGCTGATAAATAATGAATTAAAAATTCAAATATTTATTTGTGGAGGATATTCAGCTTTTCTTAATTAAATTAAATATTTAATTAAGCTTTTAAAAGCAGAAGAAAGTTTGTGATAAGAAAAGAGCTTTAATCGGGTTTTTATTGAAAAAAGCAAAAGATCTCATAATTAAATAAAATATTTAATTATGATATGAGAAGATTGCACAATTAAATAAAATACCTAATTGTGATTTAGAAAGAAAGCATAAGATATTTTTAATTAAATAAGATTTATTTAATTAAATCACTTTTATGAAATTAATTAAATGAAACGTTTAATTAATTAGAAGAAGAAATTAAAATAGAAAGAAAAGGATATTTAAATTTAATTAAATCAAAAGATTTAATTTAAATTTAGACAATGATAACTAATTTAAATAAATAGACTGTATTTATTTAATTAATTAAGTGGACGTATGAAAATAATTAAAATAAAATAAATTTATTTAATTATGAAGGAAGAATAAGATGAATGAACAATATAATTAAATTAATTAAATTTAATCATATGTAGAGGATTTTAGAAAACTAATTAAATAATAAATATTTAATTAATTGCCAGGATTATAGACATGACCATTTTTATGCGTATACATTTTGCCCCTCTTTGAAGTGATGTGTGAAACGCATTGCTTCAAAGAAAATAATAATAAAAAATTGCCCCTGATATGTTTATGATTTTTGATGTCGATGATGCCCCCTCGGGAGGTAAATTATGGAAGATGAGGTTGATATTGGTAGGGGAACTATGATTTAGCTCCCGATAGATGATGATTATGAAGGCCCAGTGAAAAATAATATGGAAATGAAGGAAAATGTCATTAATGCCCACCCTAAAAGGACCCTTATAAGGTAAAAGGGGTAAAATGAAGTGTCATTTTCACTCTGCTGCTATAGTAAAAAGTGAGCTCTGATAGTGACTTGGCGAGATGGAGATCCCAGTGCACAGGCATAGATTTGAGCGAGCGCGACAATACCAGAGACCAGCTGCATATGGACCACCGGTGAGTGATTCTGATCCTTTGTGATTTGGAATTTTGCATTTTGGATCAAATTTGTAAATGTTTTAGATCGACTGTCATTTTTTTCGCACGTTTTAGCACATATATGAAAAGTTTTAGCGCATTCGATAAATTCTGTAGCGCATATAGAAATTTTCGTAGCGCATATAGGAGCAGGGTGAAAATTGATCTTTTAGCGCATCCGATAGGTAGAGTTGCGCATTTAGGCGAAAGTCGGCTTAGTTGATCCTGTAGCGCATCTAGGGCACAGAATTGTGCATCTAGGGTTAGGGTTATGCATTAGATAGAGTTGCGCATATGGGAGTTAGAGTGGCGTGTTCGCGAGATAGAGTAGTGCATCCAGAGTTTTAGCGCATCGAGGAAATAGTTTAGCGCATATGAGAAAAAAATTAGCGCTTTTGGGTTTTAGCGCATATGGGCAACAGAATTGTGCATTTAGAAAATTTTCCCTGGAACGCTTGTGTTTTGAAAAATGATGTTTAAAATTGCTTCCGTAGTCAATAGATAGATAAATTGTAAGACCATCATGCGGATATGATAGAAAATCTGATAGAGAACTGATAACTTTGCTGCCACAATAGAAAAAAAAGAGTAGATAGTGGATAACTTTGTGACGGATCAACAAAGAGGAAAAAGGATTGATTAATTGAGGCGAGTTTGATAACTTTGCTTCTCGCGATTGAAAAACAAAGAGTAGATGTTTCGATAAATTTATTTTCTGCGATAGAAATCAAATAGTAAATGAGGATACAAATTTGCATTCATGCTTGAAGTACAAATATGAAATGATTTGTGTGTGGATAAATTTGCTTTCTGGAAAAGAAAAAAAACAAATAGTAGAAGATGATAGAGTAACTTGATTTGATATTCAGATAGATTGATGTAGCACTTGATATGGGTCTTTGGTATGTTTTGTTGGGTAGATAGATCATGTGATATGGGTCTGATTGATGTGTTTCTTGTTATGGTCAAACAAAATAGGAGGCTTTTAAAGGCCTCCAGGTTAGAGAGCGGTTCCCACTATGTTGGGAGCGGATAGGAGAGCTTACTCCTGCTGAGTTACAGTTGATAGCAGATTGTGGATTGGGACCGTTGTTGGCTATGCCACGAGGCATTCGGGCCAACAGGGGACTATTGACCGCCTTGGCAGAGAGATGGCATTCAGAGCATAAAACCTTTCACCTGCCGACAGGTGAGATGAGTGTGACGCCCGAGGATGTGTACAGGATTCTTGGGATTCCGGTTGTTGGTGCCCTTGTGGTGTATGACCACAAGGAGATTGGTGGTACTGCGGCGCTTCAGCGGATATGTGGCGATCCGAGCATATATGGTTACTAGATAGACTAGGAGGATTTCAGTAGGTATCCTGCGTTAGTGGCTATGTTGGCTGCATTCATCGGAGGCTTCCTTGGACCAGACCATCGGTCGAAGGGATTCGCAGTTGGTTGGGGGAGGATGTTGGAGTGGATGATTACACAGCCATGGAGGTTTGCCTGGGGGAGTTGTGTCTTGGCCGATATGTATCACGATCTCCATCGAATTGTCTACAGAGGATCCACTAGCTTGGCAAGTGGAGTGACATTGCTACAGATCTGGGCGTGGGAGCACATTGCAGTCACGAGACCACTGTGCACAAGAGCGAGACTAGCAGGGAGGCCGTATGTGTATGCCTATTCCGGTGCAGTTGTCCAGCAAAGGCTGGGCAAGGTAGAGTACTGGCGACGAGTTTTGGATGATGTCGATGCAGTGGTATGGAGACCTTACACAGACTGCAAGGCATGGGCAACTGATCACCTAGAGATGCCTTTTATTTGCAGACCACGTTATCTGATAGGGTGGACACCCTTTATCATTGAGAGATTTCTGGCATTACGGGTCCTGAGGCAGTTTGGATTCACACAGGGGTTGCCCCAAGGCGTTGCTCATTATGGGCGGCGCAAGGGGGATGTAGCATGGGGACCATACATTGCATATCAGGCAACCTATACAGAGTACTCCACCTTACAGCCAGAGGTATGGAAAGACAGGCCAGAGGTACAAGATGCAGGGATGATGGATGATTATGCACAACATTTTCATACGCATCCATTTCCACGGTTTACAGTGCCATATGAGCCATGGGTGATCGGGGTAGCACCACAGCTAGGAGCAGGGATACAGGGGGATGTGGCCGGTGGAGAGTAGGCAATGGGCAGAGGAGGGGAGGAGGGAGAGGAGGGGGAGGGAGAGGAGAGTGGAGAGGGTGAGGAGAGCGGAGATGAGATGGGAGACAGCTCAGATGATGGAGATGATGGGGGGGATGATGGAGATGAGGAGAGACAGCAGAGGTTGGACAGCCTAGGCAGAGCACAGATTCTTCGACGAGCTAGATCCGGTGGCAGACCGCGGACAGTGATTAGGGTGTCATCCTCGTCTCAGCAGGCACAGATAGATGCCCTGCAGGGTCAGGTGCAGACCTTTCAGGGATAGCAGGCACAGCTACAGAGTCAGCTAGCGCAGGCTCAGAGTATGATAGTGCAGTTACAGGCACAACTTGCACAGGCCCAGACACAGGTTCAGGCTCAGGCACAGGTACAGGTTCAGATGCCTGCCCCTGATTCCCAGGTGGCACAGTTGATGGCAGAGAGGGATGCCCTTAGACGCGAGCACTGGAGGTTGAGGGTGTGGCCCAGAGACTTATGGGTACCGTAGAGAGTACCTCATTGCGGGAGGCCATTGTAGAGGGATTTGAGGTAGCCAGAGAGGCCGAGTACTACAGAGTTCGATACGAGGAGCTATGCCCTCCCGAGCGGCGAGAGCCTTATCCCAGATCTCACAGCAGGACCAGGACCCGATCACGGACATCGACACATGGCAGAGAGGTTACAGGGCCTCGACGGGATCCTGATGCAGGTACGAGTGGTAGGCCACCGCCTTCCGGACCAGCTCCTTCGGGGGCATCCACCAGTTAGCCATTTGGGACCGATTTATTATGTATATTGAGTTTTGATCATGTCGTATGTATTATGTTTTGAACCTTTTAGTTTCATTTGGACATTGGACACTTGTATTATTTTGATGAGCGATGATATGCAGCGGTGATGGTATTGATGATGATATGTTGATGCATTTGTGATGTGATATGGATGTTACTTGTATGTATGTATGATATGAGATGGATTTTGGTATGTTTTTATTATATATGCGGACTAATCTTATGATGCAGGATGGTTTAGTGATTATGATGTGAATGCAATGATTTGTGATGATGTATATATGTGAGATGTTATTTTTTTGAATTTTTCAATGTATGAAATGCATCGTGACATGATAGATAATGAAGGTGATATGAAATAATGATAGTGGTGAAAAGATAAATGATATGTTTTTGTAATGTTTATGTAATGAAAATGGTAATGTGATGATAATGAAATAATATAATAACAAATGATAAATGATAAAATGATAAATGATAATGGTAATGAAATGATATGAGATGATAAAATGATTAAATGATAAATGAGAATGGTGATGGAATGATAATGAATAATAAATGATACGGTAATGATAAAAATGAATGGAATGAGAATGATAATGATGAGGATAATGGTAAAATGAAAATGATAAGGATGAAATGATAATGATATATGAAAATAATAAAATGAAAATGATAATGATAAAATGATAATGACGATGATGAAATGATAATGACGATGATGAAATGAAAATGAAATGATAAATGATAAATGATAAATGATAAAATGATAAATGATAAATGATAAAGATGATAAATGATAAGGATAAAATGATAAATGATAAATGATAAAGATGATAAATGATAAGGATAAAATGAAAATGGTACTGAATGAGATGCATGGAAAATGGGAATGATAAAATGAATGAAAAAGATGAGGATAAATAATAGCAATAAAGATGAATGAAATACATGATAAAGGATGATGTAATGAAAAATGAAGGAATGGAATGACAAAAAAATGAAATGATAAAATGAGATGATGAATCAACTGTCCAAATGTCCTCCACAAAAAGCTCAAAACTACATGACAACCGTTAATGCCCTCATTCAGCCTTTCAAGACACTGATGTGAATCCAATATGCAAATATATACAATGATGTAATAAATATGCAACTAAAAAAAACTAACTAGTTTGTTGAGCCTGCTATAAGCCTTCTTGCATCATCCTAGAACATTTTAAAATGTTGGAAGTATGTACAAGCATCAGAGGGGAAGTTAGCACCAATGATGACCAGAGTATGACTTTCATGATTTTTGTTATAGCAAGCGAACACAAGCATCAAGGTATAATTGAACCGAGATGACCTGAGCATTTCTTGCGTAAACAGACAAAGATTAACCACCTTTCTGATGCAAATGTGGAACTGTCATCGATGATATTGCTGTGGTCGTCATGTCCTGTGACATATTTGCATCATATTGACCATTAACCTCAAGACAACAGACAAAGAAAAAGTCATTCTCGTTCCTTGCCACTCTAGTTCAATACATCATCGAGTGTGCTCCAGAGTAATGATATCGAAAATCAAACAACCTCTATTCAAAATGTAATACTGTTATTTCATACATTATTCAGATTTTTGGATCATCCAATAGATAATGATATGATATCTGCTGAAAAGTGTTTCATGAGAAGGCTCGATGATCGAATGATGCTTCAAGTGAGTTGATTTTTTGTTCGTATGCTCGGATCCTAAGACATAGTCTAGCTGTTTTGGTATGCTCTGAAAGTTAAGTGCCCCCAGTTAAATTTCTGCCCCGTTTGTTGGCATGACTTGTGGAAAAGAAATCTGTACAATAGTCAAACCATGGTAAGACATTTTATCACTCTGGGCAAAATGACGGCAGGATGATGCAATTTATGACCCTAAGATGCGGAAAAGGATGCGAAGAAAAGAAAGCTTGAAAGGACAAAGTGCAAAACAGGAACTAATAGATGGAGAGGTACAGATAGCATCTGTTTGCCATATTTTCACTGTCTGTATTTATTGCATTTTTCTGATTTCTTTTTGATTTTTTTCTTTTTTTGTATTTTTTCTGTCAATAGACTACCTAATTGCCAGGTTTTCACCCTATGACATCTTTTTGATTTTTTTTTGTATTTTTCTGTCAATAGACTGCCTGATTGCCAGGTTTTCACCCTATGACATCTTTTTGATTTTTTTGATTTTTCTGTCAGGACTGTTTCTACTGTTTTTGGATTTCTTCAGGACTTTTTATGTTGTTTGTGGATTTCTTCAGGACTTTTTCTGCTATTTTTGGATTTCTTCAGGACTTTTTCTGCTGTTTTTGGATTTCTTCAGGACTTTTTCTGCTGTTTGTGGATTTCTTCAGGACTTTTTCTGCTGTTTTTGGATTTCTTCAGGACTTTTTCTGCTGTTTTTGGATTTCTTCAGGACTTGTTCTACTGTTTTTGGATTTCTTCAGGACTTTTTCTGCTGTTTTTGGATTTCTTCAGGACTTGTTCTGACTTAAACATAATATTTCTTAAGATGCATACTGTTGATGGGTTCATCAAACAGGTCTCCTTCTGGCATTGATAACTTGTATGCTCCCGAACCGTAGACTGCAATAACCACGTAAGGGCCTAGCCAATTTGGTTCAAACTTTCCTTTCTTTTCTCTGTCTTGTTGATTGCGCGGGTTCTCTTTTAGAACTAGATCACCCACCTGAAAGGTACGTGGCTTTACTTTGTGATTATAGCTACGAAACATCATCTGTTGGTATGCTTTCAAATGGTCAGCTGCTCTCTGTCTCTTTTCATCTAAAAATTCTAACTCTTGTAGCCGGGAAACTTTGTATTCATCATCTGTTATGAGACCTTTCAGTGATACCCTTAGTGAAGGTATTTCAACCTCTAAAGGCAATATGGCTTCTGCTCCATAGACAAGGGCAAAAGGTGTTGCTCCTGTTGGCATTCAGACACTAGTTCTGTAAGCCCACAAGGCGGGATTGAGTTGAACATGCCAATCATTTCCTGAGTCATTGACAGTCTTCTTCAAAATCTTTAGTATAGTCTTGTTTGAGGCCTCTGCTTGGCCATTCCCTTGTGGATAGTAAGGCGTTGAATATCTGTGCTGAATATGGAATCTTTCACAAAGTTCATCGACATCCTGATTTTTGAAAGGTCAACCATTATCTGTAATAATAGCATTAGGAATACGATAT
>VDFB02385825.1:0-22075 GCA_007258455.2 Sequoia sempervirens
TTCACCAAATAGATTTTTTTAGAAAAATAAACCTAATAGTTTAGAAACTACATTCAATTTTCCACAGATTCTATTCTTACATATTTTTGAAATAATATAGATAACTTATTCAAATTTTTACGTCAAGTTGCCTAACTCTGATTTTTTTGAATTTTCATTGCCACTTAAGGGCCTATTTTTTCCATGATGATCCTACACATACCCTTAGGATGGATGACAATCCTAAGTAGATGTTGAGGATGACGATCAAATTAGACACTTTGGTCAATTTAGATAATAACCCGAAACAAATTTCAGGGGATTTGAATGGGGAAAATGATGATCTAATTGGGGAAACGAATGATAGAAATGGATGAACGAATACTCAAAACAAGTAAACAATTGATCTTAACGGATTCACGACTACTCGGAACGAGTAAACAACTGCTCACAACGGATGAATGATTCTCGGAACGAGAAGATGAAGGTTTGGAATAGATGAACGTTTACTCGGAACGAGTAAACAAATCATCAAAAAGGGTGAACGATAGTTCGAAATGAGGAGAACGAATGTTCTAAATGGATGAATGAAAGCTTGAAACGAGGAAACGATTGATCAAAATGGATGAACGAATACTCAGATTGGGAGACTGACTCTTGAAATGGATGAAAGGATACTCGTAATGAGGTGAATAATGCTCGAGATGAGAAGAAGGGTGCCTGAAACGACCGAACAAAGGGTGAAATCAGCTGTATGAGGGGCAGGTTCACCCAATTGCAGATTAGGATTTTGGTTAAAGCTCAATTGGGAGTAGATTAAAGCTCAGATTAGGATTGGATTGAAGCTCAGATTAGGATGATTGGAGGATGTGATGGGATTGATTCTATACCAAATTCAGGGGTTTTAACTAGAGGACGTAAGGTGCTGACAATCAGATTTTTCTAGATTTGGCAATTTTCAAAAATTATCAAATTTTGCCATTTTAGGAAATTTCACAGACATACTTTTGAGAGTCCAATTTTTTCCCAAAAAATACCCAAAACTAAGATAAGATGAATTTCCAACTAACATCCCAAATCTGAAACATGCATTCCGAGTTATTAATGAAAACAATTTTTCAAAAACTGAAAAAAAAACTAAATTGCGATTTTGAGGGTCAAGATGAAAGTTTGAGGCCCCAAAAATGTGCCAAAATGGGGACCAACTAATTGAGGGTCATTGGGGATCAACATGCCACCTTATAACGCAACCACCTGTAAAATTTGAGCCCAAACGGACACCCAAGTCAAAAGTTATGGCCTCTAAAAGTTTCTGCATAAAAATCAAAACCCTCAAAACAAAGTCTAGGTGATTGGGATGGATGATTTGATCATAGATATGGACTCTAATGATGTTCTAAGTAGCACTTATGTGGTTTGGTCGATGAAACGATGATTTATGAAAAATGTGTTGATGACAGGAAAACGGGTGCTCGAAACGAGTAAATGACTGCTAAGAACAGACGAATGATTCTCGGAACGAAGAGATGAAGGTTCAAAATGAACAAATGATCACTCAGAACGAGTAAACGATCGATCAAGAGGGATGAATGACTACTTAGAACGAGTAAACAAATTCTAAGAATGGATGAATGACTCTCAAAACGAGAAGACGAAAGCTCAGAATGAATGATAGATTACTTAGAATGAGTAGATGATTGATCGAAATGGGTGAACGAGAGTTCAAAATGACAAAAGGAGGTTCAAAATGGATGAACATTTACTCAGAAAAAGTAAACGAATGATCGAACTGACATAACGAGAGTTGAAAATGATAAACGAAGGTTTGAAATCATGGATGAATGTTTACTCGAAACGAGTAAACGAATGATCGAAACGACAGAACAAGAGTACAAAATGATAGAAGAAGGTTTGAAATGGATGAGCGTTTACTCAGAATGAGTAAACGAATGATCGAAACAACAGAACGAGAGTTCAAAATGATAGAAGAAGGTTTGAAATGGATGAACGTTTACTCAGAACGAGTAAACGAATGATTGAAACAACAAAATGAGAGTTTAAAATGATAAACGAAGGTTTGAAATGGATGAACGTTCACTCATAATGAGTGAATAGATGATCAGAATAGATGAACAACCACTCGGAATGGGGAGGCGGGTGATCAAAACGAAGGAACATGAGTTCAGAATGATGAAACAGGGTGACACAACTGACTGTTCAAGGGTCAAGTCTGCCCATGGAGGTCAGGTACGCTCTTGTAAGAGGTCAAGTTCGCCCGTAAAGGTCAAGTACGCCCCTAAAGGTCAAGTACACCTATTTGACTGAAGGTTGATCAAAATTGACTGAAACAGGCTAAAAAGGGGTTGGTTCAAAGGTTAGGTACTCCCTTGCAAGAGGTCAAGTTCGCCCCTAAAGGTCAGGTACATCTATCTGACAAGTCTGAACTTGTTTTTGGACAAAAGACTAAGGAAAAGGACACAAAACACAACAAACAACATTCAAAGGATAAGGCTGACTCGACTAAATAGAAAATTATTGGTTTTGCACAAAGAAGACAATTCAAACAAAACGATCCTAAGTCTAGTAGAATGGGTATGGCCAACAAAGTCTTCTATTCTAGGATGAACATGGTTGCTAAGGAGTCCTCGATATATACCCGGTACGTGAGGCCCAAACCGTGAACACCAGCCCATCACAAGCGTGAGTTGGGACCTTAGCGAGATACTAAAGGCTCATACCAACTCTTCACATCATCCCAACGCTTCACCCATAACGACGTGACTGGATTGAGGTACAAATTTCTCTCTCCCTCCTTTATATACCCTGCCAGTACGCGTGGTTGGAATCATCCCTTGTGGTGATGAAATCCCCAAGCAGGTCCCGCTAAGAAAAACAAAAGGGTGACTAAAAGGACTTGGTAAGCTATGATTTCTCATCACCCAAGATCACCAAATGGTGCAACGGGATTGGATATGTCAAATAGCTTACAACACACAAGGTAATTGACACCCCTAGTTAAGATATGTGCCTAAGTTATTAAGAAACAACAAGCAAGAATTGATAAATAAATAGCCCTGCACGGAAACTTGTTAGTGATTTTTCTTCTTGTTCCTTGCCAAATGCTGATTAGATGCTTGCACAGACACAAAAATGACACATCAGGGGGTCAGAAACACTCAAAACAGTAAAAAATAGTGCTTAAATTTCACCTTTTACCTTTTGGAAAAAGCTATTTTTGGTCAGGTTCGCCTGTCTGTTGGGTCAGGTATGCCCCTAGACAGGTCAGGTTTGTCCCTGGATAGGTCAGGTACGCCCTTGGACAAGTCAGGTACGCCCCTGGATAGGTTAGGTTCATCCTTGGAGGTCAGGTATGCCCCTGGATAGGTCAGGTTCGCCCCTCTGTGAAAAATGCAAATTTCAGGTCTCTGTGGAGGTCAGGTTCGCTTGTCTATTGGGTTAGATTCGCCCCTAGAGGTCAAGTACGCCCCTGAACATGTCAGGTACGCCCCTGGAGGTCAGGTACGCCCCTGGACAGGTTAGGTTCACCCCTGGAGGTCAAGTACGCCCCTCTGCTAGGTCGGGTTCGCCCCTCTGCAACCTGCACCTGCAAACAGTAAAAAAATAGAAAATGTGAAAGAACATGACCCGTCTGTGGGTCCCACCGAGTGTGCCAGAATTGTGACCAAGTGAAAATACTATTCCAAAAATGAGCAACAACAAGAAATGTGCAAGAAACAATAAAAACACCTAACACCTCAAGATTAGCTTAGTTAGATTCAAAACAAAATATGATAACAAAAAAAAAGTTGATTATACCTTGTCTCGAATCGATCCTTTGGTTGGTCCATGATGGTTGATTTTGTGTATGCACCTTGGATGGAAAAAGATGTTGATATGAGATGCAAGATGGATGAGAAATGGATGAGAAGTGGATGAAAATGGATGTAAGAAATGCAAGTTTTTAGCTAAGTATGGCTCAAATGAAAATTTTGCGAGTTTGGTTAGTACAATGATCAACCCCCTAAATGAGAGAAAAGAGGGGGTATTTATAGATGAAGTTGAATTCAACGGTTGAGATTAAACCAACAAGGCCAAGATGAAGGGCTATGGTGAGTTGAGAACTCACAAGCCCTCACATCTTGACATGTGGAATGTGAGATGGCCTAGAAATGGTGATGTGTAAATGAGGTGGAAGGAGAGTACATGATGTGGAGGAAGGAAAAGTACCTTGCAAGTACCTTGGGAGATGAGAAGATTCCTTGGAGGAATAAAAAGTGAATTTAAAATTCACATGATTGGGGAGAGAAGACAAGGTTCCAAAGGGAGAGGTGGAAAGTACCTTGGATAAGACAAGGTGTCTAAAAAGGTAAGCACTTGTCACATGTGACTTGATGTGACAAGACAAAGATTCCATGGGGAAGAGTTAACATGTGACTTGATGTGACAAGTCAAAGATCACATGGGGAAGAGAAAAATGAATTTAATATTCCTTAGAAGAATAAAATGAATTAAAAATTCCTTGGGAGGTTGATTAGGCTAGTTAATGAAGGATTAGAAGAGGGTTAGGTGGCTAAGAGAGATTATGTGCCAACTTGAAAAAGTTGGAGGATGTGACACATCCTAATCAAGGATTAGGCATGTGCACATTCCTAATGATGGAATTAGGAGGTTGATTAAGATTAAGGAAGGGATGTGACATGTGAGGAATTAAATAAATGTCATATTTATTTAATTCACTTGATGAAAGGGGGATTAAAGAGGGTAAGGTATTTGATTATTAATTGAATACCTTAGGGATTTAGAGGAATTTAAGGATATTAATTAAATAATAGCGATATTACTTAATTAATGCAAATAAAGGGATGCTTAGACAAAAGGGGAAAATTTGGACAAATATAAGTGTCCAAATTTAAGTGTCTACAAACAGATTCACACATATTGTTGTTTCTTTTGTTTTTTCACAAACTTTGACACTCTAACATTGTTGTTTATAGATGAACATTCATCGTTTAAACATAACAAGTATTGTTTCCTACTAAATAGTTATAGGACAAGCTATTTCAAAATGGGCATTCATTGTTTACAAACATTCAATGTTGTTCCATTTAACAGTTTAATAAACAAGACTGTTTTCAGCTACTAGATAACAAAATAGTGTCGTTTGCAACAAAATATTCACTATTTACATCAATAAAATACTGTTCCATACTAAACAGTTACATTTTATGACAGACAATGTTATTATCCAAAAGAACATACACTGTTTGCAAATGCTCAAATCCATTTCAAGTTGTTTTGATGTTGAATGATAACATTACAAATTAATATTCACTATTTAAAATATAACATGGTTTTATCTCAATGAAAATAGAATGAACAATGTTGTTTGCTAGTAAAAATATTGTCTATAACTATCTCATTTGTCATTTTCAAGCAAAACCATTAAATTTTCTCTAACAAATTAGGCTAACAGAATGTCCATTGTTCAACATTTCGAAACCATTCTAAATGATATGGTCATTGTGGTTGGGGATCCAAATCAATGGAATACTAACCACATAACTAAGGACTCACTATGAGCATAACATATTCAAGATACAACTAAGCAAAAGGAAAATAAGTTTATTTCATTAAAATAAGATTTTTTCATTGATTATAATAGATCTTTCCCTTTATCTAATGAGTACTTTAGCTTTAGATGTACATAAGTCCACATGCAGGTGACCTTTCTATTTCTCCCTCACTATGTTCTCTAAGCTATAACTTACTATGGGAGCCCCAAAGGCCCCCAAAACCCATCAACCCACCTTTATTTCTTTGTTATCATTCTAAACTTAAATAGTCATGCAAAAATTATTTCTTTGGTGCCAAAATAGTTGTCAGCAAATCAAATGAATCGACTTATGGCTCTACATTGTCAAACATGGTTGTCAATCTTGTTGCTCTTGCTATCCTCTTCTAACATCAAGATCCCAAAGAAAATATGATCATAAATTGTTGCTAGCTCATCTAATTGACTTGTGGCTTGAGGCCACTAATAGTCCTCACTTTTCCAATGGATGCTACATCATGGTAGCTTCATAGGTCTTATGAGAAAACCATCTGACAATGCTCTTGTAGCTTTTATTTTATTAGGCTAATTAATCAATGTTTAATATTTTTTTCTAATTTAAAATTCCATCTTATACCACTAAAAGCCAATTAAACCTTGTCCATCTCAAATACAAGAGAAAATATGGACCCTCCATCTTCACATGTCTCCTCAAACTATTTTCCCCACTCCTTGCTCACATAGATGTGAGCATGCAAAATGAACAAATCTTGACCCTCTATTACATCTCTCAATCTATGCTCTCCGCTTATCTCCTCCATCCATTCCCACTTACTCACTATATACAATGAAATGAGAAAATAAGAAATAAAAGACTAAAATATGGACAATGTTCACGATGGAAAATGATGTGACAATTGTATTTATTGATGTTGATGTAGATTTCTATTTTTTTGCATTCAAGCACATGTAAGTGTGATGTTTGAAGGTTGGAAAGCATATGTTTATGTTTGTGTTTGTTTGTGTTTATTTATGGGTGGAAATATTGCGGATGGTATACTATAAGGACCATAAAAAATGCATATTAATGAAAGATATAAACAAGCAAGCATGCAAAAAGGCATAAAGACAAACATGAACTCTCCCCTAGTCAAGATGGAAATTGATTGATTGATTGATTGATGATGATAACGGTGTTGATATGGGGAATATTCATCCTATAAACAATGTAAGGATTGGGAAAGACATATCCCAATAATGATAATGCGAAGTTAAAATAGATCAAGGTTTACAACAAGAATAGGAACAAAACCAAGGGATGTTTTAGCTGATGTGCTAGATTTCATAGCAAGAATGCATGGATTAGGATTTTTGTATTTGGATGGACTAATTTGAGGAATGTATTGACTAGATTATAGGGGGATGTTGGATAGGTGTATTAGAATTTTGTAACCACTGATAAGGGAAAACCAAGTCTTGTGATAAGGATGAAAGGATGATTAGGTGGGGGATATAAGGCAAGAGGATTATCTAATGGAGGATTTAAGATGTGATCTCCAAGGACTATTTTGTATGGGTATATAATGTTTTCTCCAAGATACTATTAAAAATGGTAGAGTAATAAAATTGAAATTGCAAACTACACCATGATTGCACATTAAACATAAAATGATATATTTTGATTTCATCAGGATAATTTTACAATGATTTGATTTAGCTTTAATAGCCTTACACTTCTCGTATAGAACCACCCCAAGTTCCCTGACGAGAATAACTCCCAAAACTAACTTTATTTATTTATTACTAACTAATGATGTAATATTTTCTAACATTCCCCCCTTATTACATCAATCCGAACAAAGGGCGGAACATTACAAGACTTGATCACAACAACCCTTCTGAAGACTTTGATGAAGCATCTCTCCACCAATTCTCCTCGTTCACCCAAGAAACACCAAAATGAACACATCAACAGATCTCCTAACTATCAAACTTGCAAGATATCTATGAATTGAGGCATACTTCATTATCAATAAGTACACCACTCCTCCTGTGAACCAAGACAAACTCCATTATCCACAAGAAAAGACAACAACCAACTATGAATTGAGACTTACTCAACTATCCACAGTAGCAAAACCACCAAGCAATTATGAATCAAAACTAACTCAATTATCCACAATAGCACTCCTCCATTTGTGGATTGAGACTTACTCAATTATCCACAATACAAACCTGCAAAACTATGGATCAAGGAAAACTCAATTATCCATAGGTACCACTCACCAAATCTGTAGATTGAGACATACCCAATTATCTGTAAACCAAAAACAATTTGTCATGCCACCCTTGCTCCATGAAGTGACTCAAAATGAAATTGGTGTTGCTTCTCATGCACTGTATCATCTCTGAGTGAGAAGCTAACTTGAAATGACAGATTTCCTCCTACCTCCATATCCTCCAACCTCCAATTGGACCCTATTACACTCTAACTGTCAAATGTAGCATTTAAAACTTTGAAGGTCCTCTTCGGTGTAACATAGACGACAAGAGTATATACACTGCATGCTTTAAAATAATGAAATTGAGTGTCGGATTCAATCGATAATACACTCTTTTACAACATTATCCAAATTATCCTTATAATGCTTTATATCTCCATTTACAAACTTATTAATCCACTATAATTTTAAACAATCACTTTTATTTTCTAAATAACAACTATGCTTGATAAATCCAAGCTAAAATGATGAAAAATAAAATATCACTGTCAATAGTTGAGTTTGAACAATATGCACCTCCATGCACTCACTAGTTTCTATTTTTTCCATATAAACTATAGTCTTATAGCTCTCTTCCAATATGGACTGCCCTCATTATATATTATGCATGTCAATAAAAAAAATTGACTAGGCAAAAAAAGACTTTGAATGCGTGCCTAAATTGAAATAACTGATGTTTGGAATAGTTTACCTGCACTCTAGAAATGTGCTCTAAATTCATCCATTGAGCACTACGATCTAATGCTCGATCTAGTATAGTCCTTCGTATAAGTGAAATAACTATTATGGAGTGATAAATTAGGGTGAACAAAACAATGGATTAATATCTTCACATATATTAATAGTCATTTGCCCAAAATATTATCTATCAAGGCCCATCGTTGTATTATCCAAGGTGCTAAAATTCACTTAAAAATCTTAGAATAAATCTCAATTGTAGTGCTTAGATTTTGTATACACACTTTGCCTCTGCACCATCATTTCTTCTCTCCTTCCAACTTCACATGCTTCTACCAAAAGTTGTGCCCTTCAAAATGATCAGAAGGAAAAGAACTTATCGCCCTTCTATTGCAAATTTCAATGCCCCTTCAACCTGCATATAATTGGAACGCCAATCTACACAACATCTTCAACGTCCAACAATGGATATGAACACCTTTTCCTATGCCTTTGAAATGAGATTTACCATGCTAGTAGCAGATTTAAATGAATAGAAAACTCACATTATTCTCATGGCAAATCCACGCCTTTGTCTGATTGTTCTAGCGACTCTTTCATGCAAATCTTTTCCTACGTGAATTCCTTAAAGTTTTAGACTGACATCAAAACATCTCTATAATTTTCTTATATTGTGTTTATAGGCACAAGGAGAGAGATTTATATGCTCTCATATTGTGTTAAAAATGGTAGAGCAATAAAACTAAAATTGCAAAATACATTGTGATTGCAAAATAAAAAAATAAATTATTGAGATCAAGGTAGGTAGGGAAGATGGATGGAAATTGCATAAGATTCATAGATAATTGATAATTGATCTCATGTATGCCACATGTTTGCCACATTTTCATCATGGTACTTATTCAAAGCATCATAAGAATAGTTTTCACTATTGGACGAAATATTTTTTTTTACTTTTTTTAAATTGTCAAACATGATGCCTGTTTGCTAGGTTTTCATTATGGTGACTACCCCAAGGGATCATAGAAATGGTTTTCATCAAATAAAAAAAATTCTCTTTACTATTTTTTTTGTTTTTTTTTTAATATTTTAATTTTTTTTGGTATTTTTGGATGGCATTGATGTTCAAATGATCACTAGTTGTTCTAGTCTGTTTGAGGGTGTTGGTGTCATGATATGCCAGTAGTGACCTCTACGAAGTTGTCTTATCAGGTTCATGGTGCTTGTATATAACACATGGATGTCATTGTGATCCTTGTTGATACTAGGGCTAGCCTTATCTGAATACTCATATCGTGATAGAGTGCCATGAGAGTCCTTATAATAAAGGTTTGTTGCTAGGAGATGATAGATTTGTGAAGTAGGATTTTTAGACTTTAAGCGAGATGTTGGATTATGATGGATGATGGTAGATGTGGATGTATTATATGGCACTTTAGATATAGTATTATTTATTTGCTAAACTTGGGATGGTAGATGATGGGTTTTATAATTTGTATTGGGATTGTGTTTGGAACCAACACTTTTATATGACTTTCTTGATAACCATTTTGAAGGTGGATACTTGTTATATGTAGGAGACCTTTTTTCTTGTGGTTCCATATTTTGATTGACTTTTGAATTTGGATTCTTTTCTTTCCATGATCCAGTTTTTTTTGGGATCCATTTTGATTTTGTGTCCACTAGGATTTTTGGATTCATTGGATTTTGTCATTTGATCTTTTTCTTTGTCAGACTTTTGTTTTTGTTGGTTACAATTGGTGGGTTTAAGGATTTGGGAATGATGGTTTATGGTGTTGATGGGGGGAGTGTTGGCAAAAAAAATTATGGCAAAGACTACACATGGCCCTTATTTTGATGGTTGTATTGGATGAATTTTCCCCTAATATCATGGAAGTATCACTAACACTATTTGATTTGTTGACCAATGAATAACCAAGGCCTTGATATCTAGGATTTTCATGAAACTATACTAGATCTAAAATTCCTTTCTCATGTAGGTCTAATCATCTTTCTTGATACTACATACTTTGAAATTTTTTATTTGTGATGGGGTATTTGTTGTTTTGGAAGCAAGATGCTTACCCATCTTGAGGTTGAGAACCATCATTTGTTATTTTCTCATACGCGAGAGATATTTCTTTGAAAAAATCATATAATCCTAGTTTATAGGATGCTATAGATTTATCCTTGGTCATGCTTGGTTCATCTCGATCATTTGGGATGTCAATGTCATCTATGGTAGCTTATTTATCTTCTTTTACGTGATCCATGTCATTTGTTTTATTATCTATGTTTCCAAGGGAGGCAAGTGTCTCATCTTGGGAAATGAAAGTTTTTGGATTATGGATGGTATCAACTTCATTTTTGTGATCATGAATTGGATTGAGGTGGACAAGGGGATCATCTTGGATTTATTCATCACAAGTAGGATATTGATCAAATATTGGATCATCTTGGATGTCATGATTAGAGATAGGATCTTGATCAAGTATTGGATTAGCTTGGATTTCATAAATAATATTTTGATCAAATCTTGGATTAGATTGGATATCACAAGCAATATTTTGATCAAGGCTTGGATTAGCTTGGATATCATGATCATCTATAGGGATTTTTTGGGTAGCTTGATCTTGATTTGTGTTGGATTTTATTTAATAATTCTTTGGATTTTTCTCTTGGCATACATCTAATGGTTTAGATAAAGGAATTTGATTTTGGATAATGATGGAATTTCCTTGAGTGGACTTAGGACTTTGGATAGGAATCTCTTGAGTGAGCGTACTAGGTGATGAAGGGAATTATTGTGAGGGATGCTTAGATGATGTAGGATTAGTAATGTGATGGGATTGACTAACTTTTTTATGTATTGGAGCTCAATATCCCTTGTTAGTAGTCCTTGGAGAAAATCCCTAAGGGTAATGGTTTAGAGGATGAAGGATTACAATAGGAGGTAGAGGATACAAGGTTTTCTTGGATTGGTGATGGGGATGACGATTTGGGATATGGATGGGATATAGGGATTTTGGATATGGTTTGGTGTTGAGGAAGGATTTGGATGGAAGATTGGTTTCCCTTATCAAGGTTGGGATCAGGGTGACAAATAGATGTTTGTTCAAGAGCAATGATATAGATTGTGCTAGTTGGCTCTTGATATTTAGGATAGATGGATGGATGACTAGAGCTTATGGGTTGTTTGTAAGGTTGTTAGAAAATCGGTTGGTATTGATGTTAGATCATGGATGGGTGAATAGAGACTTTAAGGTGTTGGTATGGATGGTAGATGGATGGATGATTATGGATTATGAGTTGGTATTGATGGAATATAGATGGATGACACTTCCTTAAGGCAATATACTCTAAGGTTTGATCATCATATAGGTCATACTCTAGTTGATCTACAAGACTCTAATTATAGTCATAAGGGTCATATTTTGGTTGATCCACAAGACTCACTATCGTCATATGGGTCTGTAGTGACGAAAAATGTACTCCTTTACATTTCTCACTTTGTTTTCCTCCCTTTAATTAATTGGACTTAATTAAGCCTCTAATTGACCCAATTATGCATTTAAAATCCTAATAATCTTGTTTTTGAAAGGGGAACCTGTATTAAACAATTGCAAACATTAATTAAATTGCCTTGGAAATTGAGTATCTTGGATTTAGGTCCTAGGACCCATTCACCCAAGGGAAAATGGGTACTCCTTAAGTTGAGGATCTTAATTTTAATATGTTTTTGGCAGAATTTTATGATGAACAAATAATTATCAACCTTTGATGTTTAATTGTCGGGAAATTAGAAAATTACCTGTAAATACAAGGTATTTTTATCAATTCAAATATAAAAACTAGAGGTTAACTTCACAAGAGAAAAGATTATTGTCAAGAGCATTCAAGAGAAGATTTATCAATCTTCTACATTAGCATTCAAGATCTCAAGCATCATGTCAAAGTTATTTGTATTCATGCATTTTTTTTTTTTGGAGCTAACATTGTGATGTATGTTTCAAGCATTCAAGCATCAAGGTCAACATCCAATCAATCCATTTCATGCAAGATAAAGATCTTAGAGAGATGTGTTAGAATTCAGTCCTCTCAGGATCTCCATTCAAGGGTTTGGTGAGTTGCAACATAGCATTGTTCATTCATCATTCCTTACATTTTATTATTCTTTTATTTCAAGTTTTAATTACCAAGCTAGGGTTTGACCAAGGAAAACCATTATCCACCAAAAACAAAAAAAAAATCTCTTGTGTATGTGTAGATCTTTGGTTGAAGAAGGATTGAAATTGAAGATCTCAAAAGTGCAAAATTGCAAAAGTTGTCAAAGTTGCAAAGTTGTCACAAAAATTTGTCAAGGCCACGATAACTCAAATCCTAAACTCATTTCTAACTTTTTAGTAGTGAAACTTGTGGAAAAAGGAATCTCAGATCTATCTCTAGAGGACCCCAAAAATTGAGAAAAAAAATTGTACAAGGATTGATTCGCCATTTGTGGATGCTTAGCAACCACTTTTGGTGATAGGTACACAGTGTCTTACCTTTTTCAAATCTCCTAAAAGTTTGTTATTTCTGTTAGAGTTATGCTTTAAATACATGATCCCAACCTTACATTGCATAATTGAGTTCATTTACTATTTTTAGTTTATCTCACAAAAGTGTTGTTTAGGTAGATTTTACCCCCTCCTCTATCATAAGGAAATTTGCAAGATCTTCAATAGGGTTGACTCACTTAAGGGTTGAAAGTCAATCCTACCTTTGGGGATCTCATTTCCTAATGAAATTAGAAAGATAGGCCCACACACCATTTCCCATCCATTTTGGTTAAACCCTATTTTATTGTGTCTCATTTTGGTGAACCTATTTTTCTATGTTTCATTTTGGTGAGCCCAACATTCTTACACTATAAACTTTATAAAATTGGAGGTCATTCAAACCCTAGATCTAGGATTTGCATTATTTTGCATTACATTGCATTAGTTTTCATTTCATCTAGGGTTTTCAAGATTGCATTAGTTTACATCTCATTTAGGGTTTTAAATTTGTGTTTTACATTATGCATTGTTTAAAATCTAGAAAATCCAAAAAATTGCATGCATATTACATTGATTTTGCATATTACTATATTTTTAGTCATTTACATCAACAAATTTAGTTAAAATCGCATCCAAAAAAGTGTCAATTTATTCATCATTTATCATTAATTTCATTTGCATTAGGACACTAAAATCTAGAAAATTTTGTCACAGAAACCACAGTTTGCATTCTAGAACCGAGAACATAAACAATAACTTAGAATTTTCATTTTTCATTTTTAAAAACCCTGTACAAGGACCCATTCATCCTTGGGCGAATGAGTCCTTGAGGGAACATGAAAACCAACTTTTCTAAGTATTTTTTTAGTCTTCTGCACTTCCTAGATCCATTGGTAAACCATTGTTTCAGTTTGTCAATTTTCGAGAATTTTTGTTTAATGTAGGTCTAATCATCCATTTAGTGTAGGCATTACAAATTGGGAAAAAAATTGCATGTTTTAGTTGTGGGTAGTTTCAAATCTGTATTCATTTACTTTATTTTTAATGTCATTTCATATTTTAGATAGATTAATTTGTATTAAATACAATCTTTGAAAACCAAAAAACACCCTAAAAACATCAAAACAAAAACCATAAACGAAATGATAAACCTTGGAGAAAGTATATCCTTCAAGCCCTTTAGTTGTGATGACTTTGACATGTTAGATGATCTCACCTAGATCATCCACTAAAGCTTTGTGCAAGAGGGGGCAATCATAGATAATCATGGCAATCCTAGTTGTTCTCTCAATACCTCTCATACTTGTGACGAAGGTATCTTGGTGTTAAAAGACCCAATTATTGAGCGTCATGAGAATATTGTTTGTCCCTCTTCCAATGCTACACTTCTCTCAAAAAATAGTAAGATGGATGGAATAGATGATGTTAAGTTCACATTAGACCCCCCCTCACTAGAAGGTCATCTTGGTAACTCAATTGAGGTTATGAACACACAAATTGGATCTCCTTTAATTAGTGAGTCTCTTAAGTCACCTCCCATTAGAGGACCTCCATTATCTCTAGGTGCTATCTTAAACTTTGCAAGGAAACATTGTAGTAATAATGTGTCGTAACAACCAAGTTATCACACAACTTCTCACACATACAACATTCCTTAGCGTAGTGGTAAAGAGTATGATCTTGTTGAGAAACTTCATTGTACTCCGATAAGCATGTCCCTTTGGGATTTGATTAAAAAATCACCTACATACAATAGGATGCTCCAAGAAGTTTTGTAGAAGAATAATATCCAATCTTCTATTAAATTGAATGATGTAGCAACCTCATTTGATTGTATGCAAGTGACAAGGTCGGATATCACATTCTCTCAACATGAATTACCCTCGCTTGAGATACAAAATAAACATGAGGCCTTAATGATAAAGGTGATCATTGATGAAACCGAAGTTAGGCGTACTCTCATAGACAATGGAGTAGGTATTGATGTTTGTAGAATTGATCTCCTAGATATAATTGGTGTGGAAAAGAATCTTATTCAACCCCATGATGTTAATATTCGTGGATTTGACAATGTTAATCAACAACCATTAGGAATGATCACATTACCCATTGAGGTTGGGCCTATAGTTTTTCCCACTCTTGTCCATATCATGTCAGGACCTCTTTCATACAATCTTCTCCTAGGGAGACCATGGATTCATGCCATGAAAGGAGTCTCGTCTACTCTTCACCATGAGATGAAGTTTGAATATGATAACAAGATATACACAGTTGAAGTTGTTGAAAAATGAGGTGTTTTCTTAGCTTAATACTTTGTAAAACTTTAATATTGCTGATCTAAGTAAGCTCTTTCTTTGTTACATATATTCTTTCTTTGTTACTTTGTAAAACTTGAATATTGCTGATCTAAGAAAATACCTCATTTTTCAACATTTGGTATCAGAGCTGAGGTTGGGTAGAGTATTGGGATGCCATTATCTTAAAGTTTGAAGGATTTATTGGCTTAGTGGGAGCTCTTATTATTTTAGTAATTTTCTGATTTTGGAATTAAGTTTTGTTACAATGAATTCAAGGTTAGATATTGAAAAGTTCAATGGTTCTAACTATGAAATGTGGAAATTAAAAATGGAAGATCTTCTTGAAGAAAGAGATCAGTGGTTAGCGGTTAATAATGAGACAAAGACACCTACAACTATGTCAGATGAAGATTGGGCTAAGTTAGATAAAAAGGCAAGAGGAACAATTAGATTGTGTCTTGCTGATGCTGTTCTTTTAAATGTTTTAGTGGAAACCAGTGCATATAAATTGTGGAAAAGAATAGGAGACATTTATCAAAAAAAGAGTCTAACAAATAAGTTGTATCTGAAAAGGAAATTGTATTCATTGAAAATGAAAGATGGTGATTTAGTAGCACAACATTTAAATGCTTTCAATTTAATTCTCAGTCAGTTAGCATCCGTAGATGTAAAGCTTGAGGATGAGGATAAGTGAATTTTATTGCTTTTCTCTTTACCAAATTCTTGGGAAAATATAATAGTTGCAATTAGTGGTAATGGTGCAGATCCAAAGATGGACAACATCATTCCTACTCTCCTATCAGAGGAGATGAGGAGGAAATCTAAAACTAGCTCCCAAGATGCCTTGTTTGTAAGAGGTAGGCCTAAAGAGAAGGAATCTAAAGCAGACAAGAAAGGAAAGGGTAAGTCTAAAGGACGGTCAAAAACCCCTGGTAAGAGTAAGGTAAAGTGTAGGAATTGTGGAAAACCTGGACATATCAAAAAGGATTGTAAGAGCAAGAACAAGTACTGATGCTTCTACAGAAAAATCCGATGACAGTAATGATGCATTAGTCATTTCTTCTAATACTGTTGTTGATAACTCTTGGCTTCTTGATTCAGGTTGCTCCTATCATATGACTCATAGAAAGGAGTGGTTCTCTAAATATACTGCATATGATGGAGGAGATGTCTTCTTTGGAAACAATAGCACAACAAAAGTTGTTGGCAAAGGAGAGGTAAAATTGTGTTTCAGTGATGGTAGTGTTAAGACCCTTAATGATGTTTTACATAGCCCAGGACTTGCAAGGAATCTTCTTTTTGTCTCTAAGTTTAATTATTCTGGAATGCATGTGACATTTGAGAAAGGTGGTTTCAGATTGGTGAAAGGGAATATGGTGGTTGCTAAAGGATCTTGGATTGGGACTTTGTTTAAGCTAAATACCTCCAATGTAAATATTTTATCAAATGTAACTGAAGCTGAAAATACATGTATGCTATGGCACCATAGATTGGGCCATATAGGTGAAAAAGGTCTTAAAGGACCATTCTTAATAAAATTTGGTTGACGAAATTCCTAATTATAATATTGGCAAAAATGACTTTTGTGAGCACTGTGTGTTTGGAAAGCAATCTAGATCTAAATTTCCTAGTGGTACAAATAGAGCTAAAAGATTGTTAGAGATTATTCACTCAGATGTAATGGCTCCTGTGGATATTGACTCTATTGTAAAATCTAGATACTATGTCACATTTATTGATGATGTCTCAAGATACACTTGGATATATTTTATGCATAACAATTTTTTTGTGTTTAATAAGTTTAAGGAATTTAAGGCTTTGGTTGAGAAACAATCAGATCATAAGATAAAAGTGTTGAGATCAGATAATGGTGGTGAGTATTGTTCTAAGGAATTTGATGATTATTGTAAGCAAGCAGGAATAGTGAGACAAAAAACTACTACATATACACCTCAACAAAATGGAGTAGCAAAAAGGATGAACTGAACCTTAATGGAAAGAGCTAGGAGTATGTTAAGTAGTGCTAAGCTTGAACGATCGTTATGGGCTGAAGCAGTATGTACTTCTTGTTATTTAATCAATAGATCCCCTAGTTCATCTATTGAAGATAAAACTCCTTATGAGATGTGGTTAGGTAAGAAACCTAGTGTTGCACATTTAAGGATCTTTGGTTGTGATGATTTTGTTCACGTGCCTCAAGAAAAGTGATCTAAATTGGATCCTAAAGCATAGAAATGCATATTCATAGGTTATGGTGAAAATGTAAAAGGATACAAGCTTTGGAATCCACTAACAAGAAAAGATTCTTTATCTAGAGATGTTATTTTTAGGGAATTTAGAGCTTATTCAGGAGAAGAACAACCAAAGGAAAAGGATACTTCTCGAATAGTGCATTTTGAGACAAATACTGAGAAGCAACAAGGTGCACATGTTGAAGAACAAGTGGATGAATTGCAAGAAGAGAGTTCAAAGAGTTCTTCTGAAATAGAGGCTCAAGATGAGCATATTGAGGAACAAGAAGAAACTCCTTTAAGGAGATCCACAAGACAACAAAATCCCGTTGATAGGTATAGCCCACCTAATTTCCATTGTATTTTTGCTTTAATGAGTACTAATGATGAACCCAGTTCTTACAGGGAAGCTTTATCCTCAAACAAGAACAAGCTTTGGTCACAAGCTATGCATGAGGCAATGGAATCCTTGGATACTTGTGACACTTGGGATCTTGAGAGTTTTCCCAAAGATAGAAAGGCCATTGGTTGCAAATGGATCTTTAAAAAGAAGATTGGTGCAGATGGTAATATCGAAAGGTACAATGCTAGATTAGTAGCCAAGGGCTACTCCCAGAGAGAGGGAATTGACTTTAATGAAATCTTCTCTCCTGTTGCTAAATTAACTTCTATTAGATTCTTCTTATCTATTGCTGCTGCTCTGATACCAAATGTTGAAAAATGAGGTGTTTTCTTAGATCAGCAATATTAAAGTTTTACAGAGTATTAAGCTAAGAAAACACCTCATTTTTCAACATAAGTAGATGAACAGAGTTATAATTCACAAGTTCAAGATGATCATGACACTTCCAACTCTCTTAATACTTTTATTGCAAATTCCAAAGTAGAACCTATACAAGTTGATGGTAATCCTAATTGTCCTACACGTACAACAAAACTCTTAGATGATGATTGGGGGCTACTAGATTTTACACCTTGTTTCAAAGAAGAGTGCAAAATATCACCCTCGAAGTCCAAAGAGTCAAATACAAAAGATTCATCTTCAAACACATGTTTTAGGGATGACTGGGGTTCATTAGATTTTACAACCTCCTTTATGGGAGAGTACAAAATCTCACAATCTACACCTAAAGACTCTTTTTTTTCATTTGCTCAACTTAGTTCTACATCAACAACATCACCCCATGGTGGTGATGGGGGGTCTTCAACTCCCATCCCTCATGAGAGGAAGATATGTAACTTTAAAAAACTTAAAAATGATTTGTGTGCTCATGAAGAAGCCAATCCTTCTCAGAAGCACAAAATCTCTCCATCTGAGGGTGAAGCATGTTATGGCCTTGGATACAAAATCCTTCCTAAACATGGATATAACAAAAACATGGTACAAAATGATAGAAATCAAGTCTATACTTTACTTTTCCAAGGAGGGTCTAGGCTTCCAACCTTTATATTCATCTTGATCTAATGCATTATCATCTATTGTGTGTTTGATGTCTTATGTTGAGAAAGAAATGTCCCCTACTATTGATCAAGAGACTATCTTATTGAGGCTTCTCAAAGCCTGATTGATTATTCTTCTGCCAAGAAAACGAAGGAATTTTATAACAAAAGCTCATTTTTTTCTTATCATCGAGTTCATGGTCATTCTACAATGAATGTAAGGCTTTAAGTAATAAAATTCAACATCTTAAGGATTGTGGTGTTCTTCCTTGTGTTGATGCACCTACTTCCTCTGATTGATAATGTTTTTCATCCTATCATGTTGCTCATCACTATGTGGCATTGGTAACTTTATGTGTCATGTGCATTTCCATTCATGGTGGTACAATCTCAAGTGAAACCATATTTATCTTGGCAGCAACATGATATTCCTTGGTGGTTATCTTTGTTTATACACTTGGGGGGAAAGGATTTAAATAGTTTTTAGAGGTGAGCATTCTTTTCAAGGATCCCCTCTTCCTCTCTTTCTACTTAAAATACCAACATAGCAAGTAGCTGACATTTTAAGTGGGGGCATATTGTCCCCTATTCATTGTTTGCATGTTCCCTTTTGAGTGATGATAACATACATCTCCTAGGAAGTGTGAACTTTTTATTCAAAGTGTGGTCTTCTTAATTCATGTGATGTGTCTTCTTGGTGGTGACATTGGGTTTGATGTCCTTCAAGAGTGTGACCTTTCTTGGCATATTGCATTCCTCTTAGTGGTAATGCTATGGCTTGCATTCCCTAAGTTGTGAATCTTTTATCCTTGACTAGTCCTCTCTTGGTTACATTAAGCATAATGTTCCTTGAGGTGAGACCTTTCATGAATTAAGAAAAACCCCTTTGACTATCCTATCGTATTGTATTTAAAATCTGTCATGGCACCAAGCATAACACAACTTGCTTGCCAATGAAGCCTTTTTATTTTTAATGAGTGTCTAGCATAACACAACTTGCTAGCCTTGTGACCTTTTTTGTGTGGTGCCTTATCTAAGTTATCAAGAGGTATAACTTTTTGGTATGGTTGATCTATGGGAGTTTGTAGACCTAGCATGAATTTCTCATTAGCCACCTTTCTTGGGGCTCACCTAGTGGATAGTGGATTTCACTAGCTAGCCCATGCGAGTATATTTTCTTTGCATAGTGGGCAAAGGGTTTCCACTTGTGAACATTTTTTTTGGAAAAATAGCTAAGGCTTGATCCATACCTATTAGACAAATAGTCAAGGATTGATCCACCCTTTTTGTCTTTTCTTTTTGCATTAATTTTTGCATTGCATTCTTGTGTATCTTGTCTTGCTAATGTATATCATACATATATGTGTGTTCCTTTGTGTTTCTGTTGGTTTGTCATGGGATCTTGATCTTGGGGGCTTGCACAACATCATTGATCTTTGTCATCCTATCTCACTAATATTTGTACACTTGGACCTTTCTTGACTTATTTGTCTACTTTAGTGTGAGTTTGAGTGTAGGGGTCATCCTCTCACTAAAGTGGGGGCTAAATGTGGTGACAAAAAATGTACTCCTTTACATTTTCTTGCTTTGTTTGCCTCCCCTTAATTAATTGGACTTAATTAAGCCTCTAATTAACCCAATTATGCATTTAAAAGCCTAATTAGTCTCATTTTCCCAAAGGGGAACCTATATCAAACAATTACAAACATTAATTAAATTACCTTGGAAATTGAGTGTCCTAGATTTAGGTCCTAGGACCCATTCACCCAAGGGAAAATGGGTCCTTAAGTTGAGGATCTTAATTTTTAATATGTTTTTGGCGGCATTTTTATGATTCGAATTCAAATTGCAATTTTTGGCCTTTGATGTTTAATTGTCGAGAAATTAGAAAATTACCTATAAATATAAGGTATTTTTATCAATTCAAAAATAACAAACTAAAGGTGAACTTCACAAGAGCAAAGATTAGTGTCAAGAGCAGATTTATCAATCTTCTACATCAACATTCAAGATCTCAAGCATCATGTCAATGTTATTTGCATTCATGCATGTTTTTTGGAGCTAACATTGTGATGTAGGTTTCAATCTTTCAAGCATCAAGGTCAACATCCAATCAAGCCATTTCATGCAAGATCAATATCTTAGAGAGATGTGCAAGATCAAGACCAAGGAAAACCATTATCCACCAAAAACAAACAATTTTTATCTCTTGTGTATGTGCAGATCTTAAGTTGAAGAATTGAAATTGAAGATCTCAAAAGTGCAAAATTGCAAAAGTTGTCACAAAAAGTCATCAAGGCCATAAAAAATTAGATCCCGAATTCATTTTTGAATATTTAGTAGTGAAACTTGTGGGAAAAGGCATCTCATAGCTATCTCTAGAGGACCCCAAAAATTAAGAAAAAAATTTGTACAAGGACTCATTCGCCATTTATGGACGCTCAACAACTGCTTTTGGTGAGAGGTACATAGTGTCTTACCTTTTTAAAATATTCTATTTTTTTATATTTTTGTTAGAGTTATGATTTAAATACATCATCCCAACCTTACATTGCATAATTGAGTTCATTTACTATTTTTATTTTATCTCCCAAAAGTATTGTTTAGGCATATTTTACCCCGTCCTCTATCATAAGGAAATTTGCAAGATCTCTAATAGGGTTGACTCACTTAAGGGTTGAAATTCAATCCTATTTTTGGGGATCTCATTTCCTAATGAAATTAATAGAAAGATAGGCCCACATAAACCATTTCCCATCAATTTTGGTTAAACCCTATTTTCCTTTGTCTAATTTTGGTGAACCTATTTTTTATGTTTCAGGGTCATACTTTGGTTGATCAACAAGGCTAACATCATCCTCATCATAAGAGAAGGGATTTTGAGTTTGACTAAGGAGACTATTAAGGTAAGATGAAGGCATGGTTAATAAATTTGGGTTAGGATGGATAGGATGGTTAATTTGGTGGATAAAGGTAGGATTCTAAACCCTAGAAAGAGTTAAAGTCAATCAAATATTTTTTTGGTTTTTTAGATTACAAAAAAAATGGATTTTGTGTTTTTTTTTTGGTTTTTAGGTTT